>JXPG01072816.1:0-12137 GCA_001015175.1 Megaselia abdita | reverse complement strand
TATACTGCGAAAATTTCAAGTCTCTAGGTACAGTCTCCGATGACAAAGATATATATAAATAAATAAATAAATATATAAATATACAAGTCAAATTCAATAAAAGTTTTTAAAAAGATATTTCAAAATAACGCATTTTATTTTGCTAAAAACATATTTCATCAAAAATAGATATACAAATAAAATAAAGCAAACAGCGATAAGTTATTTTTCTTAAAAAATGTGTACTTTTGAAAACATACCAATATCTTTCTTTCACTAAAATCCCAACCAATAAAAATGCTCTTAAAAAAGAAGTTTAAAAACAACGCATTTTAATTGGCTGAAAATACATTTTTTTCAGAAAAGAGATAAAAATATACTTCTAAAAAATCTATTGCATTTCAAATTAAGACAAAAGACCTATATTATAAGTTTCTTCTGTTTTCAAAAAATATAACCATATCTTTCTTACATATAAATCCAAACCAATCAAAATGCGCTTAAAAAAGAAGTTTAAAAACAACGCATTTTAATTGGCTTAAAACAATTTCCTAAAAAATAGATATACAGATATATATAAAGCAAACAGCGATAAGTTATTTTTCTTAAAAAATGTGTACTTTTCAAAAAATACCAATATCTTTCTTTCCTATAAATTCCAACCAATAAAAATACTCTTAAAAGGAAAGTTTAAAAACAACGCATTTTAATTGGCTGAAAATACATTTTCTTCAAAAAATATATAAAAATATACTTCTAAAAAACCTATTGTGTCTTAAATTAAGACAAAAGACCCATATTACAAAAACTAAAACAAAAATTCACAATAATAGCCAAAAATAAAAACCTTATTATCTAAATCGCTTCTCTAACCTAATTGGAATTGCAAATCTTGATCTACAACATTGTTGTCTGTGGCTGGTATAACTATAGTATAGTAGAGTAGTTCCCTTGAAGACCACCCCACTACCGAACATGCACTTAAACTTAGTTAGTTATCTTCGAATCATTTGTTTCCATCAATTCCAATTCAAATTCGAGGTTGAATTTGGAAATAAACCAAACCAACGAGCCAGTCAGCCAACTATAATCTAAATCTATTCAGAGCCACATAGAGATTAATAATTAATTACCTTTAATTTATTTCAAAATTCATTTCATTTTGATTTCATCGATTACGTTGCGTTGCGTGCTCTCACAACATAGACATACCATCGATATAATACTTTAACAAAATGTATACTTGGATCGAACTCCAACTCATGAATAAATTATTAGCAAACGCACCTCTCCAGGTCTCTCTATTTCTTTACTTCACTTTATTTTACTTATTATATATACATATATTGTGTTTATCCATATTCATCCACTCTAGCTCTTGTAATATTACAAGTACCATAACCAAAACCATTCCAATTGAATAATGTGCAATTAATGACATTGGAAGACCTGGTTGGCTGGATGGCAAGAGCATGAACATGAACAAGTTTGTTGGATGGTTGGCTGGCTGTTAGGAATGAAATAGATGAAAAAAGTGAGAAAAATTATTATTACAACCGGGATTTTCCCATGCAAAAAACACTGTGGTACTTTCTCTTGGGAGGTTTTGTTTGGTTTTTGGGAGGGCTTTATTGAAAAGGAATCTTTGAAACTAAAGAATTACTTGACAAAGTTGATCCAACAAGCATAGACCCATCCAATGAAACAACCATTCTATAGCTAAGAACACCCCAGAAACAAACCCAAAGAACACATACTATTGTGAACTATTAACAAAATTAACCATGGTGACCAAATAAACCACCCAAATAAGAGAGTCCTGGAATTAAAGTAACCTAAGTAACACAAATAACCCATATCAAATTTAAAATCTTCGCCCTGCCACAAACTTCTCACATCTACAGAGAGAGCTTGAAGTATCTTGAGGCCTAGTGTTAAAGGTAATGAATCGGCTAACCCTGGCAACATATAAACCTAACCTTTCTCAGTCTTCAGAAGAACCAAACCAAACCGCCATAAAAACGGACACCCACTACACAAAAATACCCCAAGTAACCAAAATATCTGAGCATTTGACCCTGGAAGCAAAATACCTCACAAAAAAACCTCTCAGTGCATCCAAGTCAGACTGTGTGTGGGATGGATGGTACAAGTTTCAGTTTAGTTGTTACCAATGTTAACGTTTAGCTGTAAATTGATTATGTGGCTGAGGCGTTCAGTATGGAAAACTATATTATATTGAAGTCCTTTTGAGTGCTTTTCCACGATTTTCTAATAGAAAACTAAATCACGAAGTTTATAAGTGCTGCCATGGGAGAAAGTTCATTTTGACGATTGATTATGAAAAGTTTTTTTTTTTTTGCTTTTTGTTTCGATATATTGTTTTTTTATTGAGCAGGTGACTTTCAATTGCTATTGACAAAGGGATTTTTTAGTCTTTGTCTTTTTTGTTTAATTTATTTATTGCGGGAGTATTTCAAGTGTTCCCTCTCTTTATTTCAAATATTTTCTAGTTTTTAAACTCTTTTTTCTTTTATTTTAAATGAAAAGTTTTGAGAGTATTGTTACAATGTTTTGTGAATACTTAAATCTAACAAAAAGAAGAATCCGGCAATGTCTTTCTATTGAGGACGAAAATTGGCATTGTACTATGAAGTTTTTGAGTTCAAACCTCAATAGGATTTTTTGAAAGAAGTTTTGGAACTTGTATGTCATTGTCGTTTCATTGTTAATGGAGAGAAAGCACGTAGCAGACAGTATCAATGATTCAGAGGAAAGGGGAACACTAAAGAGCCGACACGACAGCTGATAAAATCATATGAAGCAAACAAGTATGGATATGATTGCTAAACTTTGAGACACATTTCATTCTTTGTGTTAGTTCTCAATCTATTGTTTAAACTCATGGAACTGATTCAGAGTGATGACTCTTTGTGAAGCTAACAAAGAAATATATAAAATTGCTAATCTTACTCTAAGAAAATTTGGCTACAAAAGTAACTCCAGGCAATGTTTCTTAAAAGCGCAAAACCCAAAATGTATCCAAATACATTTGGATTGTCATTACCGGAAATATTACATTATAGTAAGAGTCACTTACTTTTGTTGCGCTGAGTCAGTCTACACTTTTTTCAACCGACTCAGTATAGAGGAAGAAGAAAAACTAAGCACGGATGTGGAAAATCAGTTTTTAATACCACATTCCTTAATATCAATGCTAAAACACCTCTATAAAATTAAGGTCATTGCTCACTTCATTTGTCTTGATGAGTAGAATAAAAGGGAATAGTCTCAGGTATGTTCAGAGCATTGTTCTGCCTTAAACGAACAATCCCTTTTAACACATTGAAGCAATTTTTCCTTAAAGCACCTCTATAAAATTATCTTCATTGCTCATATTTATTTATTCATCTAATAAAACGTAATAGCCTCAGGTATGTTCAGAGCATTGTTCTGCCTTAAACGAACAAACCCTTTTAACACATTGAAGCAATTTTCCCCTAATATCAATGCTACAACACTTCTATAAAATTAGCTTCATTGCTCATATTTACTCATGGAATAAAACGTAATAGCCTCAGGTATGTTCAGAGCATTGTTCTGCCTTAAACGAACAACCCCTTTTAACACATTGAAGCCATTTTCCTTATTATAGGAACAACCCCTTTTAACACATTGAATCAATTTTTCCTTAATATCAATGCTACAACACCTCTATAAAATTAACGTCATTGCTCATTTCATTTGTCTTGATGAGTAGAATAAAAGGGAATAGTCCCAGGTATGTTCAGAGCATTGTTACGAACAAACCCTTTTAACACATTGAAGCAATTTTCCCCTAATATCAATGCTACAACACTTCTATAAAATTAGCTTCATTGCTCATATTTACTCATGGAATAAAACGTAATAGCCTCAGGTATGTTCAGAGCATTGTTCTGCCTTAAACGAACAACCCCTTTTAACACATTGAAGCCATTTTCCTTATTATAGGAACAACCCCTTTTAACACATTGAATCAATTTTTCCTTAATATCAATGCTACAACACCTCTATAAAATTAACGTCATTGCTCATTTCATTTGTCTTGATGAGTAGAATAAAAGGGAATAGTCCCAGGTATGTTCAGAGCATTGTTCTACCTTAAACGAACAAACCCTTTTAACACATTGAAGCTATTTTTCTACCCACTGCTACAACCTTAAGTCACCACACCAAAAGTAAAGTGCCACAGTTCACACATAGAGCGCCAAAAACCAAACCTTCACAAAAAAATAAAGCTCCTAAAGCCTCCTTGACCGGCAATGTTCCTCCATTTAAAAAAATCATCCAATCAATCAAAAAATCGCACTGTTAACCCCTATAACAACCCTCCAATTTGCAAAATAATAAAATAATAATTTCTAATCGCATTTTGCATTGAGTTTTTTCAAGATCATTTCCCGCTTTTTTTTTTTTTCTACTTTGCACATAGAAATAGTTATTTTTGTCTCATAGACGACGACGCGACCGACAAGTGTAATTTTATTAATATTTATTTGCGGTTTTTTGCCTCGACTTTTTGAACGTATTTTTAAGGAAGTCAACGCTAATCAGAAGTGCGTTATGATTTCACTTGAATCTATGAAGTTCATCATAATATTTACTCCAAATAAACATGTACAAGAAATATATTGTGTAGATAAAAGTTGTGTAGACGATCACGAATTGCACTTATGTGGGAGGCGTTTAATGAGCTTTAAATTGTGAGAAGGTTGAATTCAAAGAAACTGAGTGAAAAAATCACTTCCGTAAATAGCTGCGCCGCTGCGTTTTGCTTTTGTTTGCATGGGATTCGCCAATTGATTGGTTGCTTGCTTGATTGGTGAGAAAAACATGCTAATTCCTAGGAACGTTTTACTGTGAATTTTTTATTTATGTGTATTTTTCTGAATATTGCGTATGGTGTTCGAATAACAAGGAAGTGCTTATATCTCTTGGGTTTTTTGTATCCTTCTTCTTTTTAGGAATTGTTTGGTTTCCACTTAAACAGTGAGCTTCAAAAGGGTTTTGCCCGGCAATGTTTTTTTTTTAGCAGGAAAGTAGTCAGAATTCTGACTCGAGAATATACAACATATATGACACAAAATTAAGAAAGAATGTCTTATCTTCTGAGCTTTAGAAATTCTTGCCCGGCAATGTTGCAGCCTCAAAAATTATTAATCCTTCTTCTTCTATTTCAGGAAAGTACTAAGCTTTCTTATAGTTAAAGAGAAGGCATAGTTAACATCTATGATACTCGAAAGAACCCTACTCGGCAATGTCTTAATATAATAATATAATATGATAATAAAATAATTGACTCATATTTTCTATTTGAGCTCTCCATAAAGTACATTTCTCTCAAGATATCATTAGAGTTTGTTTTTCCGCATTCGGTTCTCCAGAGAAACATTTAGTCACAGTTGACTTTCATTTAGATGCTGGTTGACATTTATCTACGGAAGATTTTATTATAGGTCCACGTTTTATTTGCTTGGTTTTGTCGGGGAAAGGTTCTAGAAAATACTCTAGGAAAGTACCTAAAAAAGCACAAAGCTTTCTTTCAATTTAATTTAAAGATTATTGGACTCGTACTCGAAATATCTAACTTATCACTAAGGATATTGTTTGATATCGTTTTCTCTTTTACTCTTTAGTAGAAGAATGATTTGCTGTCCCTCCCAAAGGAACATTAGCGATTTCTAGAATACTTATTCTGTTCTACTTGAGAATACCTTACATGTTTAATGCTTCTAGAATACCTCTTTAAGAAGAACTTCAGAAAAGTCGTCATGGAATACCTCTTTAAGTATGTTTGTAGAATGCTTGAAGAGGTATTGTGCACCGCTAAAAGTAATAGAACATTTGAATACCCTTTTGCTGCTTGGGTCAGGTTAGAGATGATCAGTAATGATATTGATATCTTTGAAGGAAAGTTCCTGATTATTGCTTTCAAATGTTTAGTCTCTGAATATATTTTTATGAACGACAACTTGAAAAACTTTGGATTTAGTTTTAAAAAAAAATTTAGTTGAACTGAAAAAAAGTCGAACACTGTCGGGTTTGGTTCGGGTTAGCTCTGATTTTGAGCAAATGAAAATTAAATGGCTTCTATAAATTTCACTTTATGTCAAGAAACAGAACAAAAATTGCATTTGAAGTCAAAGTTTTGGATTTAAGAGCCATTTGTTGGTTTGCTGGGTTTACTTCCGTTTAGTTATGATTTTTAACCAATGAAAATTAGTGAATTCGAGTAAACCAACGGGAATGGTATCTTTTTAATTTCTCTCTCTCTTTCTTTATGTCAAGAAACAGGAACAAAAAATGTAATTTTTTTCGAGTTTTCAAATTCCAACAATTTCTTCCAAAGAGAAAGAGGTGGCTTAAGGTGTAGTAGTGATACAAAGGAATGTTTGCTTCATATGTGTTCACCAGCTGCTTTTCTACATGAACGCTTTAGTTTTCCTCTGAATAGAGTCAGTGATGAGCTGCCTGCTATTTTGAAAAGTGAATTAGAGGTATCCCTTTAATATAAAGGAAAAATTACAAAGATGGCACCAGTTTAATCTCCGAAAGAAAAGTTCTAACGTGTGTCTGAGGATCGAACTCAGAATCGTCTCTTTTTACGTCAATAAGCGGAAACAAATTATGTTATTGAAATCATAGCGTTAAAAATAAAACAATTTAACCCAAAGCGCCATCTGTTGGTCGTTAAAAGCAAGCTCTTCTCTTACATATACACGAATTTGGAACTATGATAGACAGATAAATTGCTCTGCTTGAAACTTCTCAAATTATTAACTTGAATTATATCTTCAAATTTACAAATATCTCTTCGGACGTTTTTGTAACGTTGATTTAACGCTTAAGTACCCTAATTGAAGAAATTTTTCTTGATCTTGAACTGAAATTCTTGAAATACTTTTCGTTTTAAGTTTAATTTCTTCCTCAGTCAAGTTTTGTCAAGTCATGTATAATTCCATGGTTTATTGAATGTAAGATTTACGTTTTTTTTAATTCAGAAAATTAATTGAAGGCGATATTGGTATGAATATTAAGGGGGATTGTTATTTTTTTACATTAATGTTAAAATATGTGTTTGATCTTGAGTTGGAATTCTTAAAATCCTTATCGTTGCGATTTTAATTTTTCTTGAAGTCATATTGGATTCGATAGTTTATTTAACGTAAAATTAACGTTTTGAAGGCAATAGAAAGATACTTTTGAAATTGGTATTTCGAAGATGTTGGTTGGCTTTAAAGTTCTGGTTTAAATTGGTATTTCCAAAGGCAAGTAATTGAGGTGGTTATAATGGACTAGAATTAATTTAACGTTGTAAAGTGGTAACTTGAAATTAAATGTTTAAATGTATAATTAATATATATTTATAATGTTTAATGATTTCAAGACGTTAACTCAAGTTAAAGTATTTACGTTACGTTTATTATTTAAAATTTTGGAAAAATCACAAACCAATTGTTAATGTAACGTTATGAAAACTTAAACTTTAGTTCACTTTTCAAAATGCTAATAATATTTAATAGTTTTATAACGTTAAGACTTTCTATTTATTTGTTATGTAACGTTTTGATGATGACTGTGAAAGCAGTGATAATTTGTAACGTAAAATTAACATGTTTTAAACGTTAAATTAACCATTTGAAAACGTTCTCATTTTAAAATAATTTTAAATTGTTTTTTTTTTTTTTAATTTCAAATGTTTTATAATATTAATTGACATATCTGTTTTTAATCCCCTTATTTTTTACATTAAATGAACATATTTTAAACGTCAAATTACCAATTTTATAACGTTTTGTTTTGTATTTAAATAATTTCTGTCAAATATGTAATTTAAATAACAAGTTCACCCCAAAAACCCCTCAAGAAATGGAAAACTACTCGCAAGAAGTAAAAAGTAAACCAAAGATGAAAAGAAAACCCTGAATTCGAAAACGAAAATAAACCGCATATAAGACTAAAGGTCAGTTTAAAGAGATTGTTCGACCATTGTTTAAAGATGAATTCAAGGTGAAAAGCGAAGTAAAAAACAACGGATGAATATAATTAAAAATTCAAACCAAATCGATAGATTTGAACCTTGGCAATATGCGATGAGATGATACTCGAAATCAAAATGAAACGGTCCAATAGATAGAGGGAGATAGTCAGATAAACAGCAAAGCATGCATTCCAAGCGATATCGTAAGAAACACAAAAATTAACCTAATTTCGAGAATTTCAAAATATTTATTCAAATATAAATAATAAGCATTTTCATTTAATTTCATTTCAAATTTAGTGCAAACTAAGACGAAATGAATAATGAAGAATGAATGAAACGAAAAGACGAAATTCAAATTCAACAGAAACCGTTGATGTAAAATGAACTCGTAATTTCAATGGATATTCACCTACAAGCCTAAAAACCTCATTGGTCTTTGGTTTGGGGTTTCATTTCATGTTCTGAAGGCAACAATGAAAACAGCCACAAAAGCGAAGTGGCAAAAATGAAGTGCAAAAAAAAAGTGAGTGAATGTTGTCCTTCGGGGTCGAACTCGTTGACCTTTCAACGACAACAAGTGATTGTGTGATTGGATTGTATTCCATTACATTCCATCTGAAAAAAGCCATCCACACAAAAGCGATACAAGCGCAGCACAGGAGGAACGAAAGGCTAAAGCTCTTGAACAAGTGCATTGCTCCTTGATGTGGCTTTAATGATGTTAATGCTTTATACTTGTATCTTATGACGAAATTATGTGGACTTTTTGGGAATGTAGGTATATATTTTTTTTTTTTTTTTAAATGTATATCATTGTTGTTAATTGAAGGTCAATGTGTCGATGTATCTACCTCATGCAAATGCAAGTAAGAGGGTTCTTTTTGATTATTTGTTGGATTTTGTTGGATTTCGTGATGAATGATGATTCAGTTCCGGGTTACGGGGTTAATAAGTTTGATATTCTGTGGCATTTACAGGTATTTCACAGGAGTTTGTTTGCGCGTGTTTGGGGTCTTTGGTTTCAGCCAATTAAGTTTGGGATATTGACTGCAGGGTGATTCGATTTTCAGAATCGGTTGAGTAATTTTGTGATTCATGGTGATTAAATTTTGGGTTGTTGGACGGATGATTAAGAATGACAATGATTTTTGTAATTTAAATTTTAATCGTAATTCAGATTATTGGATGGGAATTTTATGAGTATTTTTGGAATAGTTTGAAATTTATTTGAAATTATACAAATTGTTGGATATTTAAAGAAGAATTTCATCTTACAGACTATGTACTTGCTTTCTTCTCTGAGCCTATCCAATCAAAATGCGTCACAAATAAGAGTCTAAAATAAACGCTTTTCGATTGGCCTGAATTTGACTTTTAAGTTTGAATTAGAGATGACTGATTTTTATCTTTACTTTCGATAGAAAGAGAAGTTCATTCAAAATTAAACATGAAATATTTTCTTAACTCGTATCTATCATAGCTAACTGCTACGAATTTTATACTATAGTTTGAAAATGTAACTATAATTTTCGAAAAAAATCTGTGAATAATTCACAAATGAACTTAAATTAAATGTTTGTCTTGGAAATTAAAAAATAAACTCAAGAAGGAGGTATATTTTTTTTAAACTAATTTTTTTAAATTAAATTCTTATTCCAATGAGAGATTGAAAGAATTTGTCTAAAGGCTTATTGATTATTAACTCTTGAATATTATAATACATATTTAATTCTCAATTTAACTAAAAGATATATCTGTTCTACAAATAATCCATCAACAGAGAAAATTAAATTTTATTATATAAATTATCTTTTTTTATAATTTAAATTTTTGACTGGGAAATTTATGAGTCTTCGTTGAATAGTTACACAATTACAATTATACAAAATGTTCAACATTAAAAGAAAAGCGACGCAGATAATTTAAAAATAAGTTTAATTTTTTACTCTCAATTTATTTCTTATTAATTTTAGTTGTTTCTCTATTTTTTTAAAAATAATTTTAGTTATTTCTTTGTGTTTTATTAAAGTTTGTTAAAAAAGTATCCTTCTTTTCTAGAAAACTCTAGGTCTAACCAATCAACATTCGTCAAAAATAAGATATTAGAATAAAAACCCTTTTGATTGGCTGGAATTGTACTTTTAATTGAAATTAAGAGATTATTTATTACTTTAGTTTCTATAAAAATAGAAATTCATTCAAAACCCAAACAAAACACTTACAAACAAAATCCTTAATTTTAACGAATTTTATACTACTTTGAAAACGTATTTAATTTTGAAATTTATAAGATTTACTTTTTACATAAAACTGTGCAAATCAAAATCCAACAACGGAGGAACTACCATTTTGTTCTAGAAATTTAAAAATAAACTAAAGATGACGGGAAACATTTCATATTCGGGAACTTAAAGTTATCATTACCATTACTGACCATCTCTGACAGGCGAAATTAGCAAATTATTCTTCCACTGAAGAGTAAAAGGGAAAGCTATATCAAAATATATCGCACTGAACATATTATTTTGGAGAGGAATCTTTTTAAACTCAAAAATCAGTTCTTAATTTTGTATTCAAAAAGAGGAGTTTTAATTAATTTTTGTTTAACTGATTTTTACATGAAATTAACTTTTGAAATTTAAAAGTCTTTTTACTATTTTTTAAAAGTGTTAAAAAACATTAGTTTAATTATAAATTAGTATTTCTATTTGTTTGTCTATCTAAAAACAATGCCTAATGATTTCTCTGTCTTTGCAAGTCTAACCAATCAAATTGGATCGAAAAAAGAACTTTCAATATAATGAGTTTTGATTGGCTTTAAATGGATTTTAATTGAAAATACGAAAGTTGATTTGTCTTTAGTCTTGATAGTAAGAGAAGTTCCTTCAAAGTAAAACAATAACTAAAACGAATTTTAAACTACTTTGAAAACGTAGTTAATCTTCAATTTAATTAAAAATATATCGTTTATTCTTTAAATAATCCATCAAAGGTGGAAGTTAAATTTTAATCTATAAATTAAAAAAGAATCAAGAGGTGGTGAATTTGAAATATTTTTTTATTGGAATATTTTTGAATTCAAGTGCTTATTTTATAAAAAATGTGAGTGATTGAATTAATTTGTCTCACTGTTTTTTTTTATTTTTAAAACGCTTGGAATTTAAAAGATTTTTTTAAAAATTATTTTCACAAACATAAAACGAATATATTTATTCGTTAATATATTTATTTCAAAGTTTAATTTCATAGTTCCAACAAAATTAAAATTAAATAAATTAAATAAAAAGTGGAAAATAAAACAAATTTAAAAATCGAATCAAAATGTGTAAAAAGAAAATATTGAATTTCATTGACTGGAATTAGTTTTTTAATAAAAGATGTCTTGTCATTGTAAAGATATACGAATATTTTTGTAAAGTTAAAAAAATATGTTTATGTTTAAGAAAAAAATCAAAATTTAAATAATACTCTAAACAAAAAAACATTAAAAATAAAACAAATTTAAAGATCGAGTCCAAATGTTTAAGAAGAAAATATTTAATTTGATGGAATTAGTTTTTTAAAGAGACCGAAAACAAAGTGTTGGATATATTTTCATTGTTTACAAATATTTTTTAAAACTTCACATTTTTTCTTAGATTTTGTAAAATTTGCTAAATTTCGATATTTTATTCAAAAAATTCCAATAAAATTAAAACAATATTACAAAAATAAGAAAACTTAGTGGAAAATAAAATAAATTTAAAATGTTTTTAATTTTTTGTTTTTACTCCAACGAAATTAACAAAAAAATAAGTTGTTAAAAAGAAAATACATTTAAATTATATAACATTATGTGGATTTCAGGTTTCATCTTAAAGTTTTTTGAATATTACAATTTTACTCAAAAAATTATAAAAAAATTAAAATAATTTTTAAATAGATACTCTTGAAACATTAACTAATTTAAAATTTTAAAAAATTAATATCATATTTTTGTTTAAAATTTCAACAATATTTTACAAAAAAAAAAAACGTTTTGAAAAATAAAACAAATTTAAAGAATATATGCAAAGTGGTACCACTGTCAAATTTTTCTGCCAAAAATACAATTTTGGGGATATATACTTTTTAATCAAACTTTTCTTTTACA
>JXPG01072793.1:0-13244 GCA_001015175.1 Megaselia abdita | reverse complement strand
GTCAAGAAAACTAAGCACCAGATACTTTTAAGGAACATTTTTGAAAACTAGCCAATATTTGGATATTACAATTTACATTTTTCGTCGACTTTTCTCTAAATTTTTTTTGAATCATAATGAGNTTTTTTGATGTAGATATAATCTTTAGGAGCTATCGAGTCAAGAAAACTAAGCACCAGATACTTTTAAGGAACATTTTTGAAAACTAGCCAATATTTGGATATTACAATTTACATTTTTCGTCGACTTTTCTCTAAATTTTTTTTGAATCATAATGAGTATCTAAAAAGGTTTGGATAAAAAGTATGGTTTTTTTTTCCATACATTTTTTTTTTTAAATAAAAGCTAATTATAATAATTCTATAAATTATATTAAAAATTTAATTTTTATAATTTATCTTAATTAGAAAATGAATGGAGATGGTGGAAATATCAAACCTACCATAGCAATGTTGTCGGATAAACTGCCATTTATTTTAGTTACAATTTTTTTTACACACATTTTTTTTACATACTTTTTTTACGTGTATGTAAAAAAAATATTTTTTTTTACACTACATTTTGCCCACCCTGATTCATATCATTCATTCTCTCCTACCGGAAACATGCTGTCTCTATATCAATTATGGTATCGAATAGATTGTTTGCCGAGCGAGTCAATAAATGAAGAAATGAAAAGTTTATAATTCACATGTTTTCATGTGTAATCCATTGACCTGTGATGCTGGTGATAGTTTTCACATATTTCTTACTAAAACGGGTTTCAATGAGCATTCAACAATGATGAAGATGGTCTTTAGATGGGACTTACTGTTTTGTATATTTTGTTTGTTTTTCACCTGGTCGACCGACTGGGTAGATGAATTAGATTGGATTTTTTTTCATATATGGATATCGTACATACCTGCAATGAAGAAGAAAATTTAAGGAAATTAGTTTAGTGTGTGGGTTTTTGGTTTTGAGAGGGAAGTGTTGAATTTTAAGATTGATTATAATATGGAGAAAGTATTGAATTGAATCATAAATGGCAAAAGTTGAACCGTTGAGTTTTATTAGATATTTTATAAAGGTTAGTAAAGCGGTTTACATGAAACTAATGCCCCATTGACCTCTTTGGTTAGTTTTATTTGAAGTGAAGAATACTCTTTTATCAAAATAATGGTTCTTCAATTTTGAATGGTTAAGAATCATGGCAAAATCAAACAAAACCAAGCGAAAGACCTAAAGTCATAGCCCCACTTTGAATGAAATGCAGTGAAGACGGAACTAGGTGTGATTCCTAATAACTGCGTGAATGTTTAAATTTAGAAATGTATTTATGAGCATAAATTATTTTAAAATAATTAGCTTTTTCTTTTTTTTTCAGCGCTCTTTTGTTGGTTCACTATTACATCTTTATGTTTTATTAAACAGGACTTAAAACAATATTAATGTTTCTATTTTGAATCTGCAACAAATTTCAAAAAACTATCCAATAACAAATACTATTTTTAAAAAACTAAACAAAGTAGAAATTATTAACAAAAAATTTGCTTCAAATAAAACATTTTTTACAGAAATGAAAAAACACAAGAAAGGATTAAAATACAAAAAAAAAAACTTGAAGAAAAACAAAAAATAATATAAATATGTCAATAATTTGTTAGTCAAACAAAAAAGCTCAACAAAAACAAAATATTATAAAATAATTTAATAAATATTAAAAATATTAAACCTCAAAAAAATTATACTTCTAAAATAATTTAAAAAAATCATACTAAATAATACACAATAAACAAAATGTTAACTAAAATTAAAAAGAACAAAAAATAAGGTATCTTTAAATAAAAAAACATTTAATAATAATAAAAAAAAAAAAAAGAATTCTATTTAATTATTAATGTAAATTTTTTTGAAAATAATAAAAAAAAAATTATATCAAATATAGCACAAAATAAAAAAGCTGTTTCAAAATATATAATAGTAAAAAATTAAAATTATAAATACAAAATCAACAAAGCATTTCTTACGTAAAAATAAAAAGTTATTAACATTTTCATCATTTGTTTAACTCTACTGGAAAAGTAACGTTTTTAGCAGGCTTTGAACTCAAACACTTAAAAAATGCGAATGCTTTGATTTCAACTAAAATCTAACTTATGCTAAAAGAATTTATTTTTACTACAATTTAGATAATTGCAAATATTACAACTTTTTAGTTTCACTTGGGAAAAAAAACATTGTCTGAGTTTGAACTAATGTCTGGAAAATAAATATATATCGAGATTAGTCAGGAAGAGTTCTCTGAATAGGGAATAGGTGATTTTTGCTATTTATTTTTTTCAGTGTAGTAAAACGAAAAAAAAACTATCATCATTTGGGTTTGAACTCATGACTGAATGAAACACTATAATTTCTCTCATTAATATTTCTAATTTAAGCTATTTTTACTATAGAAATTTTTACTAAATTAAGTTATTACTAATACTTTTTCTACAATTTCTTTAATAATTTTTACTATTAATAGAAATGAATACTAATCAAATATTTTGACTACTTAGTAGTAAATTTTACTATTAAAACTTTTGTTATTTTTACTATTAAATAGAAAATCTTACTAAGTTGAATTCGTTACTGAAACTTTACTAAATATAGTAATTTATAACACACTAAAATCTACACAAGTTTTGTAGTAAATTTTACTATTGTTTTTTTTTTCTGTGTATTTTATTATTTATATATGTTTTAGGTAGTTTGCTATTTTAAAGAAAGAAATTTTTAAAGAAGTACTCTTTTTATTTAATTAACATCGTAACGACGAGGGTGACGCCTTCAGACTCCCACGAAAAAATTTTACGAAAAGTTATAATGTGTGCACTGAGAATCGAACTCAGAATCGTCAGAGTGAAAGACTAGAGTTCAATCACTTAGTTTGCGGAAAATATTGAAACAGTTTTCGAGATGTGAGGTTTTGAAAATATATGAATAATGAAACAGTTTTCAAGATATGAGGTCTTGAAAATATCTGTATTAAACTTTTTGTTGAGAATTAGAGTAATTTTATTTAGATTAATTAGAGTAATTTTAGTGTCGATGAGAAGGTCTGAGGATAAAGTAAATAGTATGGAAAATTTTCGGAAACAAATTGAAACCGTTTTCGATATATGAGGTTTTGAAAATATCTGTTTTTTCTGTGATAAACTTTTTGTTAAACTCATTTTTAATGCTGGAATTCCAGAATTAGAGAAATTTTGGTGTCAATGAAAGTTAAAGTTTGGTGTCTGAGTTTATGTTAACGTAAATTTTGAAATTTGATTTTGAATTGTATTGAAAATAAAATTTTGAATAAAGTTTTCAAAGGAGAGTTTTAATAAAATATAAAAAGTAATCTATCAAAATATAAGTATAGAAAAATATAATTTTGAAGAAGTTTATTAACCGAATATTTTATTAAATAATAGAAACTTATGTATTAGAGGAAAAGGAATCTTAAAAAAAATTTAATAAATAATATAATTTATTTATATAAAAATAAATATATAATTTATTTATTATATAATTAAATATTTTGCTAACATTTCTTAGCAGAGCTTTGAAAGAAAGGCTCAATAAGCTAAAGTATTGAAGCGGGAATTACAAAACTTATGTCAAAGGACTTTGACTTATTCGAAAACCAAACAAAATTAATTTTTTATCGATATCTATTATAACTGCCAATTTATAGCTATTATATTTCATTTTTGTTTAATATTTTTTTAAAATTTTTATGTTTTTTAAATTTATTGTTGAGTTGAAACTGTTTAATAAGTTTTAAATAAGTATTATGTTTTTATTACATATTTTGTTTTATTCTTAGTAAGAGTAAATTTTGTATTGTTTCACTAAAGCTAATTGTATTTAAGTTCTTGCTTTATTTCTTTTACATTAATTATATTTATATTTATTTAATTATTTGTCTCCTTCATAGGACTTTTGCAAATATTTTTTTTAATTATTTTAGTGTATAGTATTTATTGTTTAACTGAAGCGGATCAATTATTTCATTTCCGTTTTTTTCTTGAACGTATTGTAAAATATTTGTTTAATTATTGACGATCAATTCAATTCACACATTCCCTTACTCTTTCCATCACCATTTTATAGATTCTTGACTTTTGTTGCAAAGAACCATAAAATATGAACTATTTGTTTAAGTTAAAAAAACTTAATATATATTTTAATTCTGTAAATAAGATTTAAAAAACACTCAACATTGCCATATTTTACATTTAAGTCAACTTTATAGGTAAATCACAGAAAGAGGTGGATTTTTACTTAAGTAACAGCGCTCAGAGAAGAATTATTGCGTAATCCTTATTCAAGAACCAGAACTATAATAGTGGTAATATTCTATATTTTCGACGTACTTGTATCTATTAAGAAATCCTTAAAAGTTACTTTTTTTCTTGATATGTAAAATTTTTTCATGCGTGTTTTTTTAACCAATTGATTTGATTGACTAGATTCTTACAAAAGAAGAGTAATTGTAAAAATTACAAGTAAATAACTCATGGATATAAATATAATACAGTCATTGCAAAATAAGAAGGAACTTGTATTTTTTAAATACTTTTTTGTTCATCCACTCAAACAAATAATAGTAGAATTTTTATAATTTTAATTGCAGAAAAATATTAAATTAAATCAAAAATTCTTAAAAATTATAATTATAAAATTTTGTCAAAATTGTATATTTTTAAATATTAATATTAAGTTTATAAAATTTTAAAAATAAATTCATGTCTCAGAATTAATATGTTTTCATAATGTAGTTTCAATTATTTGAGTATTAGACAAAGAGCATTGTATTACTTATTTTAAAACAGAAATACTAGGACGGAGTTACTATGAATACATATGAAATTTAGTTTTCAAAAAATTGTAAGCGGAAGACTCAAAACATTCAAGTATAATTACATCAATACGTAAACTTTTTATTGCATTTAAAGGATCAATAATTTATTAACATTTAATAAAAAGCAAACACTAATTCCAATCAATTTTAGGGTTTTGCAACTGTACTCCAAACTTACAATGTTACAACTGGCTCCAAGATGATTTATTCATTAAAAAATTGCAGTTATTATTCAGTTTTCCCATTACATAAAGATAACTGTTACAACTTGTACAAACCTATCCTAATCTCATAATACAGTCAAGAATGCAATATATGAGTAACAATTAGCAACTATACTTAACCACACTTTATCCGCGTTAATAAAAAATAAATTAATCACCTGTAACAGTCAATTCCTAACACAAAAACAATCCTCATTGACCTCTATGAAAGGATACATAAGCTCAGTGAAAGTGATAGTGAATAATTGCCGTATGTCAAAAGGAGTCCAACTTGTAAACGAAACGAACTATTTTCGAAATACCAAAAATGATTTATTCATAATACAGGTACATGCTTAAGATTGTTAACCAAGAAACCAACAGATACACTTCGGTAACCGCATCACATATATCATGTCAAACCTCATAAATCGTATAATCCACACATGAAATGAGGTGTATGTTTTTTTGTCTGCGCAGTATTGGAAGTAGAATGAACCCAAATGAAACTGAAACAAACATGATATCGTGTTAATATTTTTCGACCATAGAACATGTTGCAAGGTATAAGTCACGCCATCACGTTCTGGAAATTAGATAAACGTAAAGATCTTTCGTAAGATTTTTATTCGCAACCATCAGTGTTATGGTGCAACTTTGCTCCCAAGACCTGAATTCAAACCATCACGTTCGCCAAAAATGCAGGCATCCGCAGCGCAGCTTCTTACAAGTGAAAAGAAATTGTGTTCCGCCAAACCACTTTCATTTATATGGTATAAAACAGTCAGCCGCAACCGGTATGAAAGAATATGCATTTTTTATTCACTTGACCTATAAAACTAAAGCATACTCGAAGAGAAGGTGTCTATAAGGATGAAGTGACTCTTACTCTGACACTCTTGAAAGTTGAATTGATCTGACTCTTGAATGCTGTGAAGCTGAATGCTGTTAAGCTGACTGCTTAGCTTAAACAGTACATATATAAAGTAAACAAAATCAAATCATGAAACAGAAACCCCCAATAGGTGATTAAACCTTGAAATCAAAGTATTTTTCTTGTAAGACGAAGTCACGATCTCTTGTGAAAAGTATAGAAGGTACAAGTTGAAGAAAAGTGGAATTATGAGAAGTAGTTATTACTCTATTGTTAAGCTTATGTAATTTAATTGGTTTTGATGTAATGCCTGTCTTCGATGGAAAATTATTGATCATGGTAAAGTGCCATTTAATTGGATTTGGTTTTATGAATCGACGTCTTAAATATTTAATATAATAAGGAATGAAATGAATGAAGTGAATGAATTGAATGACCCACTTTCCCCACCCATGTTCTTTCTTATAGATCGATCAACAACAGCACAATATTTATCTTTCGGTTATCTTTTGTAAAGAGGACGGTTTGTCATAATAGAAATTAACACCTTTATTATTCAAATATTTATAGGTTTTGTAGAATACTTTCACTTTGTTCTCCTTTCTATCTGGTTAGAGGTAGATTAACACGGCAGCAGGTGAATCTTAGTCACTTTCGTTTAACGTGAAACAATGTGTTTTTTTCTTCTAAAAACGAAAGACTTAAGAAAGAAACTTTTTTGTTTTTTTCAATTGATGATGATTTGATTAGTTATGCGGGAAGTAATAATGATTTTTTGTGTTTAATTTAATTGAATTAAAATTTAATATATTTTTAAAATACAAGGATTTGTTTTAATGGATTTCATATTTTTGAAAAGAACTTAGTTTGGTTTTGAGTGTAATATAAAAGTAGGGAAGTTAATATGGGACAAATATAAAACATTTGATCTCAAAAATTACGACTCTAAATAAATAAAATAGAAAGGATAATTCAAAAGCACAAATTATTTGTTGAAGACAGTGAAATTAACATGAAATGAAACAGTGAGTGTTTTTCTTCTAAAAACGAAAGACTTAAGAAAGAAACTTTTTTGTTTCCATTGATTCGTAGTTTAGTTATGCGGGAAGTGATGGCGTGAGTTAATTCTTTTGTTGCAGATTTGGTTTTTGGGTATTTAGTTTCATTAAATTATAAATACAAAGATTTGTTTCATATTTTTGAAAAGAATTGACTTTGCATTTGAGTATAGAATCCAAATACGGAAGTTAATATAGGACAAATACAAAACATTTGACAGATTTTTAAAGCAGCTGTGACTGACTCGGAATCTAAATAGGAAAGTATACTTATTCAGTGAAGTTCGGGGATAAATTACGATACTAAAAAATAAAAACGATGATTGAGTTTGAACAGGAAATATCCACAATAAAAGCACAAATTATTTTTTGAAGAACGTGAAATTAAACAGAGATAAAATTATGCAAGAGTGAGTTTTTAGTTTTATTCTTCATCTATCTTAAGTTTTAAAAAAAAATTTAAACTCTAATTAAGAATTTTTTTTTTTAAATAGCCGAACTAAGTTGTTAATAAAAAATAGTTGAATTATTTATTATGGGAAAGACATGTAAAATTAGTTTTAATAAAATTTCCTTTAGTAAATTCAAATACATTCGAATGCACTTTTTATTTTTTGAAGTAGTGAATTTGACTAAATATAAAGAAGTCGTATTTATATAGTTTATTGAATTTTTCAGAGTAAACTTTAAATTAAAATATAGAGCACTTGGCTTTGTTCGGTTTAATTGTGACAACAAAGTAGTAAAAAGTTTAATTAATTATAATATAGAACACTAGGTTTTTTTTTTGGTGTGTGATTTTAACAAAAAGTAGAAAACTAAGAAAGAACATTTCTAGCTAGAAATTTTCAAGAGAGAAGAATCATCAGAGTATTCTTTAGATGAAAGCCCCTGTTGGTCTTCAAAAGAATTTTTTTTTTTTATTAAATAACTTTGAAATGTTGGTAAAAATAACTAAGAATAAATTTAAGTAATATCAGTTTACATTTTTTATTGAAAAAGTTTAACTACAATCTTGAACACAAGGTTTTGTTCGGGTTAGTTGGGATTTCTACAAAAAGTGGGAAACAAAGTAGGAAACATTTCTACAAAACTACGTTTTTTTTAAAGAAATGCATGAATTCTTATTAAAAATCTCTATTTTATTAAGGTAAGCATTTACATAAATTTAAAGTAAGATTTGATACCAAACTGAAAGTAAAAATAAACCTGTTATTTTTTGTAATATCCAACTTAAATTTGAAGATAATTAAAAATAAATTACTGCTGGGGTCGAATAATTTGTGAAGTCGCCTTGAATTTCCTTGACACAGACTTTCTGTCTGTCTGTTTGTCTGTTTGTCTGTTTGTCTGTTTGTCTGTTTGTCTGTTTGTCTGTTTGTCTGTTTGTCTGTTTGTCTGTTTGTCTGTTTGTCTGTTTGTCTGTTTGTCTGTTTGTCTGTTTGTCTGTTTGTCTGTTTGTCTGTTTGTCTGTTTGTCTGTTTGTCTGTTTGTCTGTTTGTCTGTTTGTCTGTTTGTCTGTTTGTCTGTTTGTCTGTTTGTCTGTTTGTCTGTTTGTCTGTTTGTCTGTTTGTCTGTTTGTCTGTTTGTCTGTTTGTCTGTTTGTCTGTTTGTCTGTTTGTCTGTTTGTCTGTTTGTCTGTTTGTCTGTTTGTCTGTTTGTCTGTTTGTCTGTTTGTCTGTTTGTCTGTTTGTCTGTTTGTCTGTTTGTCTGTTTGTCTGTTTGTCTGTTTGTCTGTTTGTCTGTTTGTCTGTTTGTCTGTTTGTCTGTTTGTCTGTTTGTCTGTTTGTCTGTTTGTCTGTTTGTCTGTTTGTCTGTTTGTCTGTTTGTCTGTTTGTCTGTTTGTCTGTTTGTCTGTTTGTCTGTTTGTCTGTTTGTCTGTTTGTCTGTTTGTCTGTTTGTCTGTTTGTCTGTTTGTCTGTTTGTCTGTTTGTCTGTTTGTCTGTTTGTCTGTTTGTCTGTTTGTCTGTTTGTCTGTTTGTCTGTTTGTCTGTTTGTCTGTTTGTCTGTTTGTCTGTTTGTCTGTTTGTCTGTTTGTCTGTTTGTCTGTTTGTCTGTTTGTCTGTTTGTCTGTTTGTCTGTTTGTCTGTTTGTCTGTTTGTCTGTTTGTCTGTTTGTCTGTTTGTCTGTTTGTCTGTTTGTCTGTTTGTCTGTTTGTCTGTTTGTCTGTTTGTCTGTTTGTCTGTTTGTCTGTCTGTAAACCTCTTGCAACGCAATGTAAATGGGGCAAT
This sequence comes from Megaselia abdita, assembly GCA_001015175.1. Taxonomy (NCBI): domain Eukaryota; kingdom Metazoa; phylum Arthropoda; class Insecta; order Diptera; family Phoridae; genus Megaselia; species Megaselia abdita. Next base: position 4,005 of record JXPG01072793.1, on the reverse strand, counting down.
TAAAAACAATATTTTGTATTTGTGAGTTTTATAGAACTTCTTCCTACTTTGCTCCTTAGTAAAATAAAATGTCTTTTTTAATCTTTTTCATAAAACAGTAGTTTGGGTATATTTAATAACTTTTGTGGAAATTAGTCCTTCTTCTTAATGTGTATTTTAACATTTAATAAATAACTATGAATTTCCAGATTAAGTCTTAAAATAATAAATAAAACATTAACTATTTTAATTTATTTAAAATAATTGAGCTTAGCTTGAATAAATACTTTAGAATTATTATTCTAGCATTATTATATTTAGTTTGAATCTTGAAATCGAAACCTTTTAGATAAAGTATTATCTTTTTATTTTAGATAAAGGAAAAGAATAATATTTTATAAATCTGATGAAAAGAAAAGGGAAAGACAGAATGAAATAGAATTCAATCAATTAAAAAGCATAAAAAAAAGATATTTGCATTAATTTTACTCATTTTAACGAAACAAAGTTTTCTTCAAACTAAAGCCTAATAAACTATGAAAAAATACAAAATATAATTTTAAAAAAAAGTGAATATAAAATGTCAAACAAATTCCTTGAAAATAAAGCTCAATACACTTTAGAGAAAAAACTAACAAAATAATAAAAAATAATAATCTAACTTGTCAAAGGATAACCCATAAAATCACATTTTTTACAAAATGTAAAAAACAAAATAAGAAAAAACAAACAAAGCAATAACGATCAATCTAAAAAAAATATGGATTTGAAAAACGAGCATAAAAACAAATTCATATTAAAGCAAAAGGATAATCTTAAAAAAAAAAAACAAATTCAAAAACGAACACAAAACAATCAATCCTTAACAATCAAGCACAAAAAACTTTAAAGGAAACAAAATAAATGTCAAAGATTCACGAAATGAAAGTTTCTTACAAAATGTAGAAAACACATTGAGAAAAAAGCAATAATGATCAAAAAATCAATCTAAAAAATTATAGAATTGAAAAACGAAAAAAATAAAATAATTTAAAATGAGAAAGGATAATCTTAAAATTAAGAAAAAACAAACAATCCTTTACAACCAACCACAAAACTTTAAAATGAAAAGAAATGATAAAGATTCAAGTTTCTTACAAAATGTAAAAAACTAAATATATTCAAAAAAACTCTACCTACCAAATGACTATTTAAATTCTGACCATTTCCAGGCTGAGGTCCATTTCCATTTCCGAATCCATGGAAATTATTGGAAAATCCTTGCGTACAAGTTTCACTAACCAACAAACACACGATGCTACAAAGCACCAATTTCATCTTCATTTTGAATTCTAAGATTTTTGCAAATTTAAACACAAGATACAATATTCTTTCACTATTTCTTTGCACTTCACGTTTTCTTAATTTTGAATTATTTCCTTCCGGTTCAATGTTCGTTCAGTATTTAAGATCCGACCCTCTCAAATAACCACCTGCACAGTTAAAAGTTCAGCGAAAAACTGAAGATAATTTTCGATTGGATTTCAATTTTGTCCGAAAAAGAAGAAGAGATGCGCTTCTTTTTCACCTTGTCTGTCCTCGTCGTCGTCGTCTTCTTCTTCTTTGTCACCGCCGTTCGTTCGGTTTCGAAGAGAAGAAAAGTGAAATTTATTTAAATATCTTATTTTTTTAGTTAGCTCGAACGGTTGGTCCACGCAACACGGGCCAACGAAATGCAATGTCTAATTTCTTTAACTATTCGCGATGGAATGAAATGAAATTTACTTTGGGGAGATGTTACTACCGTACAACCGTTGTTATTACCTCTTTTTTTCCTTCTTTTTTTTTGTGTTACTTTTTCGCCAGACTCAGTCAGACACAAGACAACCAACCAACATGTATGGTCTTTAATTCAAATGTAAAGTTGTAAAATGTGAGATGAAGATTTGCTTGCAAAGCATATATACCTGGTTAATGGTTTACCTAATGATGGGAGGTGAACAGACATACTCAGAAAATGAAACGAAAATGACTTTTTTCTCCTCTTCTTCACAATTTTATTGAAAATAATGAATGGAGAAGGAAGACTTATGGTCGTTCGTTACGACATGTTTTGTTATTGTGGCGTTCGTTGTTGTTAACATGTTTTTGTTTTGTTTGTTTGGCGAATATGGTTCTAGAAAAGTTGGTCAATTATGACTTACTCATTCACCTCCACTTCACCTCACAAATACTTTCTTTTGCGGTTTTATTCCCATGGTAAAGTGTACGATTGCGATTGAATAACTATTATTATATGATGTGCTTTCCAGCTAAATAACTGACTTTACTTTTCTTATAACCTTGATAAACAGTTCATTTCCATTTCATTAAGGGAAAACATTATATTTTACAAAAACATTTTTCTCGTTTTTCGCTTCATTTCTTTCTCTCTCGTTTTTATCAAATATTAATAACTTCATTTGATTTGATGCGCTCCATTGTAGATTTCATTTGGATTGCTGGTTGTAAATTGATTTTAATTGTTGAACTCAATTGATCTTCATTCGTGGTATTGTTTTGGTTTACTATATTGTAGATTTTTGTTTGCTGTTTTTTATATTTATTTTGTTGTCTCAAATTTGAGCTTATTTATATTTTTAAATATTTTCTCAAGTTGTCTATTATAACTTATTATTTAACCACAATTGAGAACTAAAAACCTCGATATACAGAGGTTATAAATATTGAGGAAGTATTTGCTATAGCTTCGACGTTCTAAATTGAATACACAACCCAAAACTAACTCAATGTTAGTCGGTTTTTGTACTAGATTATATAGAGAAGAAACAAACAACCAAGAATGCTCCAAATACCAAACAAAGGTACAAGATCAATTGATCTTTTTTGTAACAAAGTTTCAACAAGATCACAGAAAAGATAAGGTTATAATTTAACATGACGAAACTGTTGGAAAATGAATCAATTACATTGAAACCAATACGAGTCAGTCGATCGATGGACATAAAAACTAATTGGGGAATATGGATAAGCTTAGTTCTGTAAACCGTGTATTTGAAAGTGAGAAAAAATTAAAGCCTACGTCAGCTGCGCTTTACTTGAAAAGAGGAAGAGAAAGCCCTTTGCCCTGCCATGCTTTTTTTCTTCTAACTGAACGCAGTACACAACTACTATAGTACAAAGTTATGAAGTGGTTAAATATTCCCTTTATAGAGGAATATAACCTCAAGTAATTTCCAAATAACTATATGTGAATGGTAAACTTAGCTCGAAGTAAGATACTACTCGAATCCAGATTGGCTCTACTTAGCATTCTCAATCTTGTTACGGATTTAAATTGAAAATAGCAAGTCAATTAAAAAAAATATTCTATACGTGCGACAATAATCCTTATAAGATCCACTAAAGACCAGGTCTGAAGATAAAATTTAGAGCAATGTCAATAGTCAGAGGTAAAATAAACAATACGGGAATGCCAGATGAAATATATGAGAAGTTTGAACTTCAAGAAATATAGAAAAAAAATAAGAATATCCTTAACGAAATATCAATACCATTTGATTCTCAGTGTATACTTCTGAAAGAATTGATTAACTGAGGCCCAGAAGAAAGCTAGGTCATCAGATACAAGAACCAGCAAACAGCAGAATGACATAATCTACAGGACTGTATTGAAAAACATTTCTTTGGATAAGTTAGAAGTTGAAAATCAGTAAGGAGGATTGAACACGTTTTAGATAACAATTTGATGCCACATGCAATGGAGGCGTACGTATTTTTCAGGATGGGAATTTTTTGCATACATTTTTTTTTACATGCAAGTGTAAACAAGTTTTTTTTACATACAAAAAGGGAAATGTTCCCTTTTCTGCAAAAGCACCTTGCTAGGAAAAAAGGTGAAACAAGTAAAGTCACCTCAGTTTTTTTAAATGTCTTATTTTTGTGGTATAATATATGTTTTTTCATAATATTATATACCAGGCTGGCGCCACCCACCCTTCGGTGGGTCCCAAATAAGTCTGTCTTGAAGGGCCATGTGATATTTTG
>JXPG01072737.1:0-10159 GCA_001015175.1 Megaselia abdita | reverse complement strand
GGCAATTTGTAGTAGTCAGATAGACTTTTAAAATGATGCATCACATGCCGTTGCAAACGGTTTACATCAGACGGACGGACAAGTCAAAAACACAAAATGAATTTTAAAAAAAAAAAAAAAAAAACGCTTGAATGCTTGATTTGGAAAAACTTTTAATGAAACATTGAAAAAGTTAAAAATAAAAATAATTTTTAGGAGCAAAAAAAATAACAAACAAAATTTGAATGTTTTTATTATTTCTTAAAAAATGCAAAAAAGGTGAAAAAATAGAACAAAAAATTTAAAAAAGAAACGTATATTATTTAGGAAACATCTCTTAGGCACTTTTAACTTTAAAACTATTTTTATTAGACAAAGTAGCCGATATTCTATGCGTTCTTTTTTGTTTGTTTTTAATTTGTTTAAAATATTAATTTTTATTTATTTTCTTGCTATTTTTCAGAATTTACAAAGGAGTGTATTAATAATTTTAATATTTTTTAAACATATTTTAGAGCTGACGTTGAAACGAATCAAATAATTCTATTAATTGAAACAAAACCTTAATCTTAATTTTATTATATATTATACACATTTAAGTTTTGAAGCTTCAGAATTTAAATATAAATAATTATATATCACTTTTCTTTTTGTGTTTTAAAAATTTATGATTTGATTCCATAGTTATTAAAATTTTAAATCATGAAGCTTTAGAATTTTATTTTAAATATATTTATATTTTAATATTTTTTAATTGTTGAATATAATATATTTTAAAACAGTTTATAATAATAGTTTAATCTATATTTTTTCAAAATTAATAATTTTATTATCTATGTATAATTTTGAAAAAAAAAATAAAAAAAATCCAAATTTTTAATTCCAATTATCTTGAAATTCATGAGTTTTCTTTTATTTTTTAAGCTGTTTTTTAAATTTAATACTTGAAGTTAATATTTTTTAACATTAATTGATTTGATTAGGATAAATTTAAATCAAATTTTTAAAATGATTTATAAGTCTTTGTTTCTTTTTTCTTTTGTTTTAAATAATTGGTTCTCCTATTTAATTTTTTTTTTATATTTTTTTAAACTTTTCAAAGATAATATAATTTAATATTACTTTACTTTCTGTGTTTTTTATAGTGTATGATTTGTTTTGAGAATTTGATTGAAACATTTTTAAAATTATATTTTTTCATATTAATAATTTTGTTATAAATGTTTAATTTAAAAAAAAAAAAAAACACAAAACTTAGGAAATAATTTGTTTCCATAGTTATAAAATTATATTCTAAAATTTAAAATTTATATTTCCATATTATTGAATATTAATAATTTTATTATCCATATTTAATTTTGGAAAAAAAAAAAACACAAAAAATAAAAAATATTACGAAAAATGTATGTTTAAATTTGATCTTTATTAAAAACAAAAATTCGTGTTTTTATTTCCAATAATCTTCAAATTATAGAGTAATCTTTGACTTTTTAAAAATGTTAATGTTCTTATTTCAATAATAATTAGTTTACAAATTAACTTAAATAAAAATTTAAAAAATAGTTTTAAATTTCTTATCTATTTGTAATTATTTAAATTAAATGAAGAGTTTTCTGTTATTCTCAAATTTTGTTTGATAGTTTTTTTTAAATAGTTTTGATATAATAGTAATTAAATTTAACATTAAATTTTTAACCTAAACATCAATTGCTTTAATTTTTGTTTTAATTTTCCAACTTTTAAATTTAAAAAAAAAGTTGTCTAAATATTTGATTTCAGATTTTTGAAAAGAACAATTTTATTTTTTAAATGTGATACTTTATAAAACTTAAAAAAAATCGCAAAATAAAATAGGAAAAAAACAATACTTTATGTTATTAATTTAACGTTAAATTAAGTGTTGTATTCCTATCCAAATTTTGAAAAATATTTCAATAACAAATGAAAATTTTAATTTTGAAAATCAAAGACAAACTTCATTTGATATATTTTATTAATTTTAAGTAAACAAATATTATATAAAATAAAAAAAAATATTTATATTAATATTTATCGTAACGAAAATGTTAAAAAAAATTATTAAAATAAATATGTAAAGGAAATTTAAGAAAACTCAAAACTTTCAATGTTTCTGGAATTCGAATAACATTTTTAATAAATATTAAGTTTATAAAAAAACAAAAATAGATTGTATAATTTTAAAATTTTTGTTGGATAAAATTATTAGTTTATCATGAATAAAATTATTAATTTTCAAAAATTATGAAAATGCTTAAAAATATAATATTAAGATATTAAAAAAATTTAAATTTAAAATAAAATCTATAGTTAAAAAAATGTTAAAATTAAATAACAAAATTGTTATTTTCCAAATTGAAATATGCAATTCTAAAATTTAGAAGTAGAATATACGAAAATGAAAATTCTAATGTTTTATGATTAAAATTAATTAATTAACTTTTAAAATAAAGAAACAATTAATTGTTAAAGTATCTTAACATATAAAAAACAAAAGTTTAAGATTCCAAAATTTCAAGAAATATATTAAACTCGAATAATTTAAAATTTATAAAAAAATTAGTAAATTCTAGACTTCCTATTTGAATAATATATATTTTAACGTTATAAAGTATCATTTATTTATTGGGTATTTAAAAACTTTTCGGTTATTTTGTGGGTATCGTCTTAACACGTTTACGGTTTTCGTTACGTTACGCTCAAAATTAATGTATCTTATACTATTGATGATTTTAAAGGTTCTGTTAGTCTTATTCGGTTTTTAGTTACTTTAGCTGCAAACTTGGAGAAAAAGTCTTGAAAAAATTAGTTTAGCTTTGAAATATTTTTTATAGAGAGAATATCATATTTTAAGTCTGTTTGAAAAAGCAATTCCGATCTTCTTTAAGAATTTCTTCTTCGTCTGATCAAAATAAAAAAAATCTCTGGATTTTGTCTGGATTTGGTTGGTAAATATTGCACAGGCTTCAAAATTTGGAAGATTTTTGTTTGATTTAAAAAAAATATGTTTTAGTTTCCAATTTTTATATAAAAAATCATGTATTCTTTTGTCATAAATCAGCAAATTTTGTTGAGAACCTTCTCAAAAAAATTCCAACAAAAAAATCGGAAGTAAAATCTTAAATAGCTTTCGCTCTCCCTACACCTATAGTCCCAATGATTTCCATATGTTTCCGCGGGTGCAATAAATTACAAGCAGAAACAATAAAAATATACAAAAATATTAAAACGAAAAAATAAATATATGGGAAAAATATTTAATTTACAGATAAAATTAAGTGCCAAACGGATCTGTCGTGCATGGGAAAGCGTATGGTTTTAATTGTATTGGAAATTACGTGGGGTGTGCCTTGTAAGAGAGAATGGCTGGCAGTCAAGCGAAATCATCCGACATATAATAAATATTAAAATATTTTAATTTAATTTTTATTGGTATTTAAGTAAAATAAATAATAACCGTGCAGAAAAGGACCTACCTTTTGTAGATTTTAAAGAAAATAGAACCCAAGAGCATTAACATTTACAAAAGCTTTCGAAAACCATGACATATTTTCACTGGTAATCTTGTAGCATGGATAAACCAGTCTGATAGCATGCAATCCACGGATGATGCTCGAATTAATGGTAAATACGTTTTTAAAATGTTTTTCTTTTTTCATATGAAATATTGGTAATATCTTTATTAATAATGAAAAACAAAATTAATAAACTGACAAAGGAAAAAGGCACAGAAACAAAAAAAGTCCTAATATATCAAATGGAATTCATAATAATAACACTCCAAACTAACTCGACCGATGCTACACACAATAGGAGTAATAGCTAATAATTTATTCCGTACTAAATATCATCACCATCGTAATAATAAACCGACCATGCCCTATGTCAACACCAATAAGTCACACCCATTATTAGTTTCCTATATATAATACATTATGTCCTTTGTTATCATCGTCATCATCATCAATAATCCTTGATACCATCAGCCCTCGCTAGCTGGCTACAGCATGGCGTTCGGAACAATGGAATGCAACATCATCATGAAATATATATAAGAGCTTTATATCAACACAACACAAAAACATTGTTGCCAAGAGGATAATAAGTTGCTGCGCTGCGATATGGTGTTCGACTTTGGTTACACGCTGTAAATTATCGCTAAAAGGCGTCATAATAATTATATGATTTGAATTTGGAAAGACTGTAAAAATTTCGTCTGCGAAAGACTTGTTTCAGAATTTATTTCAAATTTCAAATATTTTGTTTAATATTGGACACTCAGGGCAAGAACATGTCAGCTGTAAATTTTGGTTGACGGCTGACATGATCCATATACATGCACAGAAGCGAATTCCCATTGGTTTAAAATACAACTTGTTTCTTATTGGTTCATTTAGCAACTGATGATCACCTGGTTGTTTCATGCTATGCATTCAAAATCAGGTTTTTATTTTAATACTGTCTAATACAGGATCGACTGAAATATGCCTACCGCACGACGACACCTACCGAATTATATTATTCATTCGGCTCGCGTAGCGATTTTTGCCTCATATATAGGGTTCGGGTCGGTTGAGGTGGTAAGAATTTGTGTGAACTGTGGGCTATATTACCTGAGATGAATTTTTGTAAATGTTAATCCGTCGTCGGAGCGGCGGTGAATGACGTTTTAGATTAGATACAGATTAGGGTCTTGAGTCTCTGACATGTCGGCGTGTACGTTCCAGAAGAACGGAGAATGAAATCATCAAGAAAGTATTCCAGAAATAGAAATCAAAATGTATAGGAAAATCATTCCTATACATTAGAAGTTATTTAATCAGAAAGTAGATGACAACGATAACGAGACATTGCATGTACAGTTTTATATTTAGCCTTCGATTTAAAAGCAGACGGGACATCCTTATAGTTCACAAGTAAAATCATAGACAATCCAGAAATAAGTACACCTTCGGAATCTGATGTTTTCCACTTCATCTAAAGCACCCTGTTCCTGATATTTGCTGTGAGAAAGCTTTTTGGGCCCTAGTAGGGTGTTCCAGTTTCAGTGGAAAACATCAGACTCCGAAAGTGTTCCTATCTATTACTTGCCTATGATAAAATAAAATATTGACTTTTGTAAGACATTGACTTATATTTATTTTATTATACACCTATTTCCTTTTAGTTTCCGTGTCTAGTATTCCAGTAAATTCGCGCTAGTCTAAGGCCGAGGGGTAGTTACTTAACGTTCAAAGAGGGCTTAGGCCGGTGTTAATGTTTATGGTACCTACATAGTTCTGCTAGTAGTTGAATGTACTTAGTTGATAGATATTTAAGATGAGGTTTGCCAAGTCCAGTTTAGGCAACCGCCAGACGGACTGGTCAAAGGCAGACTGATGGGACAAACCTTTTTCTAAACAATATATACTAGCTAGTATCTTTCTAGACACTCTAAAACGAACAATACCTACAATACTCAAAATAATAAATGATAAAACAGTAAATAACACAAACATTTTAAGATTTAACAGTAGCCTTAAATGTAGAGTCTGCCAGAGTACAAGTAACTTACAGACTCAACCGAAATAAAAATTCTGGCGTTTGAACCGAGGATCGAACTCAGTGGAAAGCGAGAATGTTATCACCTACAACAACCAATACCTTGCTGAAATATATACTAAATTAAACCGCGAGCCAAAGGAATCTCAGAGTGCAGTAATGAAATCATAAATCGAGGAATGCTCTCTATATGTTTACCAGCTGCTTTTCTACATCTGTGCTTTTAGTTGACCCTCTTCCTCTGAATACAGTAAATGACGAAGGTGGCGTCAGATAGTATCGCCGACTCACCCATAAAAAAATTGCGAATGTGTGCACTGAGGATCGAACTCAAAATCACGAGAGTGGAAGGTGATATTAAAATTGCTAGGTCCATAAAATAACTATAACTGACTTTCTTTCATCTATCTCAAAGAATTAGAAGAATCAGACAAATATTTAAAGGAAGAAGTATCCTAATATACGGGTATTAGAGTAATATTCCATGTGTTCGCCGTATTCAAATCTATAGGTGCTTAATTCACTTCACTGTCATGTCGGTAAAAGAAGCTTCGAAAACAAGGGGATGAGATAGGTAGAGCTTTTGATAGGAAGAAAGTTCTATCAGATGGTTCAACATCTAAGGAAACCTTCTGGAAATCTCTTGGTAAATGATGATGATATTCTCGATAGATAGAGGAAGTATTCTTCGGAAATTCTTGATAACGATACCAGAGAATTACCACCGCCCGCCCCTGCTAAGATCAAAGCTGCTATAGGAAAGCTGAAAACCAACAAGAGTTCTGAATCCTTTGCAATTTTTTAAGAAGTGCTGAAGACAACTTTTGAATAAAATATATTCATCTTTATCTATGCCAAGTGAGTATAGTCGTAGTACAACACCTAAATACAAGAAAGGAGGACTGTAAAAACTCTGACCAGATTACTTTTGCTGCAAATACTTGAAAAGACTCTGGAATTCTAGATTGATACGAACTATATACAGGCAAGGCAAAAGTTTTCGGCAAGAAGATGCGTTATCTCGTGATATCTTAACATCTGCCTGGAAGTTATAGTACGAAGAATCGATATGCTAATATCAAGTATAACATCATAACGAAATCGATTCAATCGCTGGCATATGCGCATGCTATCGACAGTGTTGCCCGAAAGTTTGAAGAGGTGTAAACACAACATCTGAAATTCAGCCGAAAAAATAGTTTCAGAGTGAACATCGAGAAAACAAAGTATATGATGTCTTGATGTCTTCTAACATCAAGATTGGAGCTCATGACTTCTATGCGGTCAATGATTTCACGTATTTGGGAAGCTCAGTCAATACCGACCATGAAATCATACAGGAAATCAGATGGAGCATTTTTCTCGCCAAATCGCCAACTTGATCGGTTGAGCATTGTCATCACATTTAGGTTTCTACGAATAAATTAAGATCTACAACTGAAGGTATACAAGGCACTCATAGTACTGATATATGGGACCGAATCGTTGACATTGTCAGAATCAGATAAGAATGTGTTATGGTTAAAGCTTGATTTATGGACCTATCTGTGAAAACAACGAATGGAGAATACATCGAGCTATATCAGCATATAAGGACACGAGCATTGTTCATAGACTCCGGTGGATGTCTAGAAGAGGAGCTATCATCAAAGGGCGTCAGCAGGTAGATTATGAATCGATGGAGCGATGTACGATGTTCATGTATGGATGAATACTCCATAATATGTGATGGTATTTGAAATTATGGAATCCTAATTTAAATAGACATGTCTCAGGATTCAGCAATATCAAAGAAGCAGAGAAGTATTTAAAAGAAGAATTATCTACATTATGGATTAAGACTTCTATTAAAGACTTTATCAAATAGTCACATATTCCATGTTTTATGTGCATATTATAGATATCTCTTCACTAATTTTACTTGTGAGTTTCTTTTAGATGAAGGGATTCTTTATGCATATTTATTTAATCTTCGAAAGACAGCTTTCAAACTGAAAACATGTTTGCATTACACGAAAGTGTATTCTTCTAAAACATGTCGGCTGTGTGTGCTGAGTTTCAAACTTAGATCGTTATTGTGGAAGGAAAGAATGGGAATAATCAACAAAATTTAGAACACTGAGAAAAATTATATTGTGTAGACTACATAGTTAAGTGTATTGCTCATTAAAATATGTGGAATACGGACAACACCTATAATAAGTACATTTTTATTAATAAAATATGTAGATCATGAATAGAATGTAAATACAATATGTATTTTCCTGCTCATTAAAATTTGTAGCAAGCTTATTTCGAGTGTAGAACAGATTTTGACTAAAATTCACGCTTAAAGCAACTTGGTTGTTATTCTGAGTAATGAGCACAAATCTTATTATAATTCATACATGAAACAAGCAATCATGAATTGTAATCCCTGTAAATCTTAATTTCGAAGAGTAGATTCACAAGAAAATTGCACCACCTCTGATTATGATGTTTCACAGCTTGAACGCAATACCGACAATGAAATCCACAGAACAAAGGCATCCATATTCAAGTACTGAATTTTTTGTTTAATGAATTTGAATTCGAGATACCTAAAGGCTAAAAGAAACGATAATGCTTCACCAAACTACCATAATTTAATGTAAATTAAATGAATAAAAAACTGGGATCTACTGTAGAGGGTTGAGAGTGGAGCGTATCACGGTATCACAACCATATCCTATCCACTATTTGTTACCACTATATCCAGTTACAAGGAAGCAGGGTGGTTGGGACAAATTACTACTTAAGCTTTATTAGGGTCCTTTAGAGTTATCTGTCTTTGGGGGTATTCAGTTATTCACTTTGATTGGATTGACAATATTTGATTACGGGTACTTTTATTTCTCATGTTCTGTAGATAACCACCCTGTAGATATTTACACAAAAGATTGCCAGTGCATTGTTCTATTTTATTTCCATCTGGTGGAGTCGGTGCTAGTTGTGGATTAATTAAAATTCAATTTAATAATTATATTCTTGCTTTTGCATAACGTTTTCGCTCCTATGAGTCTTCTGTTCAATGTTCATCTCATCTCATCTCATCAACACCTACCCCCAACCAGAATAGCACAGAACAGCTACACCATTTAACTAAGCAGTATAGTGTAATTACTGAGTTGGAAACACAATAAGGGAGAATCATAATGGTCGTTGTCGTCATCATTCGCATTTTGTATTCACTTTCGCATCACACTATCCGACTATAGAGTGAGTCTAGTTCTGTCATGGAGTTTGTCTGTCTGTTAGGAAGGATCCAAGTCATTTTCAGTTCAGTTCCTAGTCAAACTTGGTGACATGACGTGTTGTGGGTGGGTGTGTTTATGTCAAGTTGGATATTAAATCTAATAGTTAATTTAAAACTGAAATTATATCTTACATTGTACAGTGCTACTAACTGTTGGCAGTTGTCTGGTGATGGTGGTTGTTGTACTTGTACTTGTACTATGTGGTGGTGTTGTTGGTTTCGTGAGGTGTTCCTCTAATGTTCTTGTCTTTTTGTAGGATACTTTTTGTTTTTAACATGCAATGCAACATTCACAAAATACCACGGCAGAACACAATACAAATAAAAAGCAAGCAAAATGAAAATAAACAAAAAAATAATTAAAAAAATGGAAACAACAAAAAATATAGGAAATTAAAAAGAAAATTACACCTTTGTTTTTTTTATGGTCGGACTGCACTTTGGGAGAAGGTCACTTACCTATAGGGTTTATTTGGTTATTTTACTGAATATTTAAGTATTCTTTGATTATATTATATCTTGGTTGGTATTTAGTGGACAGCTCTTCAGGAAGTACGAATGAGTGAGCTACATATTTGGATATAGGAAGAGTCGATGTAGCTACTACAGGAATAACAGGGATATCGGTGAAAGAAAGGATTTGCGTGATACGAATGAAGGGTTCCTTCTATAACAAATGCATCGTATTATGCACCAAGAGACAAGTCTAATCTCTTCACGGCACATTAACTGGATATCCAGAAGAGATCTACTACGAATTCGATGAAACCCTAGATGTAAAATTCGTCTTTGGGGATTTGCGTGATACGAATGAAGGGTTCCTTCTATAACAAATGCATCGTATTATGCACCAAGAGACAAGTCTAATCTCTTCACGGCACATTAACTGGATATCCAGAAGAGATCTACTAGGAATTCGATGGAACCCTAGATGTAAAATTCGTCATTGGGGATTTGCGTGATACGAATGAAGGGTACATTCTATAACAAATGCATCGTATTATGCACCAACAGACAAGTCTAATCTCTTCACGGCACAGTAACTGGATATCCAGAAGAGATCTACTACGAATTCGATGGAACCCTAGATGTAAAATTCGTCATTGGGGATTTGCGTGATACGAATGAAGGGTACATTCTATAACAAATGCATCGTATTATGCACCAACAGACAAGTCTAATCTCTTCACGGCACAGTAACTGGATATCCAGAAGAGATCTACTACGAATTCGATGGAACCCTAGATGTTAAATTCGTCATTGGGGATTTGCGTGATACGAATGAAGGGTACCTTCTATAACAATTGCTCGTATTTTGCACCAACAGACAAGTCTAATCTCTTCACG
>JXPG01072630.1:7079-17424 GCA_001015175.1 Megaselia abdita | reverse complement strand
AATTTATTAAAAACAAGATAGAAAATACATTATATTTTTGATTTTTTTTTATTATTATATAAAAATAAAACAAATTTTAAAAATACTTTAAATTTTTTTGAAAACTTTATTTATCTTTGAACATTTTCTAGATTTAATATTTTAAAAAAAATATTGTTAACTTTTCAAATTAAATGAAGTTGAAGCTTTTTTATTGGTCATATTTAAAAATGTTGACGATATGCATAAATAATTATACATTTAATATGAAAGTGGTTTTATGATTTTTATTTTACCACTTTAATTTTAACAAGAACATACATTTAAAAAAAATAAGAATATTGATTTTATGGGATAATCCAAAAATGTTTCTAAATAAAAAATATTTTCGAAAATACTTCATAAATTCAAAGATCTATGACATATATAAAAAAACACTATTAAAATGTACAAATTATTTTTAAATTTTGTTTCTATCTTAAAAGAAAAGATGTAATTAAATTTAATATTAGTTAAATTATATATTGTTTCTGATGTGTTTTTAAAATATTTAAATATTAAAAAAAAATTGTTTTAATTTTAGTGATTTAATAATTTATAATATATATATAATATAATATAAAAACTAAAGAGCTGTGGAAAACCAACTGATTTTTTGTTACTCTCCTTAGATTTATTGTGTGATTTTTTAACATAATATAATTAATAATGCAATCTAGAATAATATAGAGAGTTTAAAGACTAAGAGAATAAACGAAGTAGGAGATGAAAATATATGAGAGATCGATGATATATATCACACATCCCATCACTGAGCTATTCAGATGAAGAGGGAAAACTAAAGAGCCGTAGAAAACCAGTTGATAAAAGCGTTCGAAACAATATCTATGTTTTTTACTTTTTTTCACTTCATTGTGTGATTTTGAACCTTATATCATTAATAATGTAATTTAAAATACCTGAGAGTTTAAAAACTAAATGTTCAAGGGTAAAGAGTGAAAGATGTTCATATAAAAAAGTATCTAAATGATAACCAAATTGAAAACATGTTCCACTAAGCCTAACAATATTACCAGAAAAACCTTGTTTTTCTCACACCCTACATAACACATGTAAACTAAGTGTAAACATGTATAGTACGGTACGGTTCTGCGATGTGGAAAACCGACAATAAAGTGCTTTAGAAGAACTAAAAAAGAGCCGAAAGCGGGAATTTTAATTAAATTTGTTTTATTTAGTGCACATAGTGAGCTCTTGATGATGGAGGTGGAATATAGAATGAATGGATGGATGGATGAAAGAACATTCAGCTATGAAGAAAAGTCAGTAAACCGTCTCTTTACTGTTGCGTGGAAATTAATTGCATCATATGTGATGTATTTTTAATTACAAAACCTACAAAACCACACGTGCTTCAGACGTTTGAATCATTGCTTTTGCTTCAATCAGACCGTCGACTTTTATTGTGTGTATTAATCACATCACGTTGGCACTTTGACTCGACGCGAAGTCGACTTTGACATTGAAATCAGCGAATTCTCACATACAAGGAAAGCTTAAAAAACAATATTTTTTGTTTACTTTTTTCAGCTTTGTTAATTAACTTGGTGTTGTTAATTTAGAGTGTCGCGTAGTCGTTGACACAAGTTGATTGTATTTAGTCAGCTGATTCGAATTGGTTCATATACTAATTTAATTTATGTAAATTTTCGTCTCGATCGATTTCTTATATCCGGTGGGAATTTTTTCTCATTTTTTGTATCTTCGAAACTTTTGACACGAATATTATTTTTTGCATAAATTTGCAATTTTTATTTAATTTATAGAGATTGCTGATCTTTTATTCAAATCTTTTTGAATTGAAATGTTTCCGTCGAATCAATTAACGTCTGATGTTAACAGGTATTTACGAAAATTTACAACTAATCTAGAAGGGTAAATGTTTGTTTGAAAGGGATAAAGGCAATTAGAATACTTATGAGAAGGTTTTAGAAGGGAAATTGATTCTAGGAAATTTTCAGAGTTGTTAATTTATTTTCTTAAAATTTATTGTTCTAATGCAAACACTATTTTTTCATTATTGGAGTTGGTAGAACATCTACATCTAAGTTAGTATTTGAAATCTTATCATTGATTTTGGATATATTGGTGGAAGAAGCATTGAAGATTTTATTTTAATTAGATAAAAAGAAAATAGCTTTATTCCTATTCACAATACTTCTTGTTCTTATTCTTATAAATATCTATAAAAACATGTAACATTTTACAACGTGCGAAAAAGACTTAAGTCACAAACTTTAGTTTAAAAAAAATGAAGCCGGAATGAAGAAGAAGGACAATTTACAATTTTTACGTAATGGCTTACGTTACGATTTGAAAAAAAAAAAATTTAGTCTGGAAATTTAGTTTTTTCTGTTTCTTTATGATATTTTACTTTAAAACATTTATGGGTATCGTTGGACGGGGAATTTTAAGAGGAATCAGGAAATTTTGAGTGGAATCAGAGTAATTTTTTAGTAAAACAACAAGTACAATCAATAATAAAAAACAACAAGAAATAACAAGTTTAAGAAATGTGTTCTATAAGAATTTAATCAAGTTCAGTCAAACAATTAAATACATCAATACATTGAAATGTAAAATAAAAAAATCGGAAAACGTAAATATTTTTAAAAATTAACATATATAAAAATAAAATTTAATTTTACAATAAAAACAAGAATAAAACAAATTTAACATTAAATCAACTTTGTCTAAACAATAAATACTGCATATAAAAATTTTAATAAAACATATAACAAAAATAATATTATAAAACAACAGAGGAATGAAAAAAAAATAAAATCTATTATTAATAAAAGAATGTTTATCCAAACAATAAAAACCAACATAAGATAAGAAAACAGACATATCTGACAAAAAGTACAAGGGAATAAAATTAAATAAATAAAAAATAGAAATCAATCAGGTTCAGTCAAACAAAAAATAACTACGCGGAAAATTAATTAAAAATAATTATATAGTTTTAAAAATTCTAGAAAGAGTACAAAAATCGTTTCGTCCAAAAACTTATTAAAAGTTAGCAAAAAATTTTTTTTTAAAAAGCTACATCTAAACAATATATAACACAAGTAATTAAAAATTAAATGAATTAAAATTATAAAAAAAGGAATTTAAAAGATAGCTTCATTCAAGATTAACAAATACGCAATCATCAATAATAAATGGCAATTCCAAAAGAATAAGGCCTTCACTTCTTCTAACTTCAAGCTAAATTTTACATGATTTTCTTCAGGCATACAAGAGGTATTTAAAACTTCTACAATTCTTCTCCAAGCCGTGTTCAAAAGGTTTAAAAAACCCACGGTTTTCAAAGACTTTCTAGAACACCTCTTAAATATTTCTTCAGAATACCAAACAAGGCGTCACCTCCTGGAGACTTCTCCAGGAAACCCTGAGTCAGTTTTCTACACCTATTAAAGAGAAGAAGGATAGAAGAAGAGATATTCCAGATGTATCTAAAAACGAAACGAGGCTCGAAAATACTTCGAACAATAAATTACTTTAAAGTATTATATGTTCGAAAATGTTCATTGCTTTGTTCTTGTTTTTTTTTTTTTTACTTCTACTTAAGTCTTTTTTTATCAAAAATTGTATTTATTCGGATTCTTTAATTACAGAAGATGTAATAATAAGAATAATTATTAAATCTCTGGTTTCAGAGTAATATTCGTAATTTTGAAGCTTTATATTTATTTTGTCTTGTATTGTTCATTGACTATGATATCTTTCCAAAATCTATAGTTGGTAAATCACATAGTTCGTTACTCTGTTTGGTAGAGCTCGAGAACGAGCGAGCGTAATACTCTTCCTCATAGCTTTCTAATCATGCATACATAAATGTGTTGATTCCACGAACCGCTCTATGGGTCCACAGCTATCGTCCTCCAGTTTCTGACGTCCTTTGATGTTAGCTCTTCTTCTTCAAACCAGACCTTCGCCTACCTCACCTTTGCTTTGCTATTCTTTGAACGATGTTGGTGTTCTCGTCTCTAACAATAATGTGGTGAGTGTCAATATGGAATTCACGAGTCTTCTCTAGATTTTCCGGGTCTGAAGTCACATTGATATTCCCCAATGATGTTGTAGAGGAAAGGTTTCAGGCGCTAACACTTAAGATAAAAGAATCTAATATGCAAAATTGAGAACGCTGATATCTTGGTAGCTTTTATAGTCTTCTTGTCTCCTATTTTGTATATAGGTTTAATCATACTAAGATTCCACTTACACTTGCATAAAGTTAACCATATCTTATGTTAAAACTAATGGAGTTATTCTACGAATCTGCCTCCAGGGCTCTTTATGAGCTACGCTGGAATTCCCTGGTATCATTGCAAAGAAGCTTGGTTTCTTATAACCTTCTAACTACAAATAATATCATTTAGAAACTAAAGCTGCGAATTAAGTGATTGAAAAGCTGGTTAGTGATGTATATAGTTTTGCTAGACATTTTGTTACTACGAAAGGAGGAATATTATCAGGTCCAAATCAAAAAGATTCCTTGATAGTACTCGCTGATTGCAACATCACAAACATTTATAAATATATGATGATTCTACGAACCGCTCCGCCGATTCATAATCTAACAATTCCCTTCCAGTTCGTTCGGACTATTGTAATATAGATTGTATTCTTTGCCATTCTTTGAACGATGCTGGTTTCCTTATACAACTAATATAGATAGCTCATGGATGTAACGCATTCTCCATTCGTTGTTTATACAGATAGGTCTATCAATCATATGCAGTACTTTCCTCTCAAATACCCTTAACAGGTTCTTATCTGAATTCTGACAATGCCCAGGCTTCGACCCCATATATCAGAACAGGTATTATAGTAGATCTTCAGTTTAGCTTACATCTGAGATCATTGCTCGACCCATTAGTGCCTTCGCTGATCTTACTAGTTGTATGAAGAGGTGTTCCTTATATATATTCCAAAAATTATTTCATTACATTACAAATTTCCAGAATTCTTCACATTTCTGACTCACAACTAAATCATTCCCAATTATCTTTTCTTAAAGAGTCATGATATTCAAGAAATCAAGCTAAAAATAAATGGCATTTCATATAAAGCCGATAAAGCATTATAGAAAATTCCATTACCCTCAAAACCATTACAACAATCGCTATCATTTACATTCAATTTACTTTCATTCAGAAATTACCTTCCTCTGAAAAGAAGCAGTTAAGTTAGAAGCACCATTCAAAAACTATCATCAGAAGAAGCTCTTCAAAAGAACAATTACATTTCATTACGCAAGAGAAGCTCCATCTTTCCACTACATTTAAGAACTTCTCGTTTCATGGTTCCATCTTTATAATATTTTTTCTCCAACCGTCAACTTCATTTTCATATCTTCTTCCACCATTCCACCACAGACAGCAAATTAAGTAGACTAAGCGCTTTAATGGCTTTTGGTTGACTCTCGGTATAGGTTTCTATAAAAAGTCAGTGTCTCTAGAAAATCTCTTCCCTCTAAAACCAACATTTTAATGATAGATGGAAAACAAAAAAAAGTTGGATAATGAAATTTATTTCATCCTTTGAAACTGAAACGTGTGTTGTTTGACTTCAGCGATTACATGGGAGAAAAGTGATTACTAAGGCGAAAATTGATGATTATTTTTCCAAGAAAATTATTTTGTGCCGAAAAAAGAAAATTGTAGGAAAACAGAATATTTTCGAGTAATCTTGTGGAACAAAAAAAAAAAGAGAAAAACCAAGGAAGACAGAAGGAGGAACTGAAGCATATCGCTTTCCATGTTGTGATGATGAGATGATGTTGTTGAAGACGAACATAATTATTACTATGCTAATAGCATATTTTTGGTTGATGTGATGTGATACGATGCTTGTTGTGCTGCCGATGCCGAGAGATAGCGAGAGTACGAGCATTTCCTGTCATTAAAAACCACAATGGAAAATAATGCTGAAAAGGAAATTTATTGTAGCATTTTTAGTACTGCTTTACTTCAGTCACTGCTGACAAATTTTTTGCTATTAATTTCGGAAGTGGTTGGAGATTTTTTTGTTGATTATTTTGATACACTTGGGGTAGTGATTCTAGTTCCTATGTATTTTCAATGAATGAGGGTTTTTGGAGGGTTTTCATAGCGATGAATCTATATGAGATTATTTGTGGCATGCAAATTGTATATAATATATTACTATAAACTACATAGCAAATGTTCCTATTAAATATTGAAATCTCCCAAATCTCCTGAAAATAGTAGATTTTATTTTTCAGTAAAATTTGCCAAAAATATTTTAAGCACAAAGTAAAATAGAAAACTTTATTACAAATGGTGAAATCTACTACACGAGTTACAATGTTCTGAAAAATACTAGAGTTCGAATCCATCCGCAAGCACATCTTTTTTGATAGAAGAGCAAACAACACTGAATGTAGTAATAGTTACTATTAACAGCAGCCTGCATTTTTATTTTTTGAAATAGCAAAAAATACTAAAAGTAGGAAATATATTACAACAAAATCGTCGAAGTTCAAACTCTAATAGTTTCAATTCTTTTTGTGTGTAGTGCTTTTGATATAATACAAATGATTCATTAGATATATTGCGAAGTTTAGTTTTAAGTTTCCAATAGATGGCGCTATAAAAGAAGAAAAACTGGATTTTAAACAAAAATGTATATAGAAAATAGAGAGGTTAGAAGGGATATAACATTGATCCAGGAAAGCGAGCGCCTGTACCTGATACCTTCAAAATTATATGTCACCTAACTCTACATGATTTGAGATAACGAAATTATGTTCTATTTATAAATATACACAAAGGGATTTTTTACGTATACGATTTTGTTGTTTCATATTCAGAGAACAAAATAAGTAGTAAAATTTACTACAAAATTTGTAGTAGATTTAAGCGAGTAGTAAATTTTACTATATTTAGTAAAACTCATTACGTAAGTAGTAAATAAGTTGTAAAATTTACTATTGCTATTATTTTGTATAAATAGATAAACTTACCATAAAAAGGATGCCATAAACTACTATAATTTTACTACTAAGTTGTCAAAGTTTTAGTAACGAATTCATCTTAGTAATTTTCTATTAATAGTAAAAATTACTCATTTGGTGATAGTCAAATTTACTAAATAGTCAAAATATTTGATTAGTGTTCATTTATATCAGTAGTAAACATTACTACTTAATTTCTAGATTCTAGTAAAAAAGATAGTAATAACTTGATTTTGTAAAAATGTCTAATAGTAAAAATTGCTAATCCAGAAATAGCTTATATTACTCTTTTTTAGTAAATATTACTATTATTTATTTTCGTTTAAATACAAATAGTACCATCATATTTTTGTTCAGGTATGAGTTCAAACCCAAACAATTTCTTTTTTGTTTTCTTTTTTACAACCAATATTTACAATGTAGTAAATTCTACTAGCGTACCCACTCCAGTTGAAATCCCAGCATTAACATTTTTTGACATTATATTTTTGATGTGACTTAATATTTGATTTCAATTTGCTATGACTATGCGTTCGCCTATATTATATGTTGGAACTTTGTCGAATTTAATGCTAAGTGTTCGAGTTCAAAGCCTACCACAAGCATTACTTTTCCAGTAGAGTTAAACAAATGTAAGGTGTTAATATCTTAATAAAATTTAAAAAATCTAATATTACATTATATTTAATTTGAGTTACTATTTTAAGAAGTAAAATTTACTATAGGAAAAACGGTGAAACAAATAAAGTCACCTCAGTTTTTTTCTAAATTATCTTTTTTATTTTTTTAAATTATTTTGTTAATACAACAATATAGAAAAAAATTATATTTTTTGGTTTAATGTTTTTTCATAATATTATATATTCTTTACTGCTCTAGATATATAAAGTATCTGATGTTTTGACTTCCCCATTCGATAGCTACTTAAGATTATATAATATTTAATTTTCCCAAACCATACGAAAACGACCCCTCAGATGGAGTATCTGAAAAGTGCAAAACTTCCAGATACAATATGTATTTTCACAAAAAAAAAGAATATTTGTTGTATCTAAACTTTTTCAGATACCTTCTGATTCAACAAAATCAAACATTAGATACTTTTTCGAAAATTTAGAGAAAAGCCGATGAAAAATATTAATTTAAATCTTAAAATTATTCGTTCTGAGAGAAACAAATTAACTATTTTTAGGGTAATTTTTCTTANAAAAAAAAAAAAAAAAAAAAACTATATTTTTTGTATCTAACTGTTTTCTTCTTCTGATTCAATGAAACCAAACATCAGATACTTTTCTTGTAATTTTCGAAAATGTATCTAATGTGTGGTTTTCTTGACTCAAAAAGAAGTATCTAAAAACAGTTAGATACAAAAAAATGTTTTTTATTTTTTTTAAAGAAAAATTACCATTCAAATCCTATCTGGCAGTTTTGCTCTAGTCAGATACTCGATCTGATTGTCGTTTTCGGATGGTTTGGGAAAATTTAATATTTTTTAAGTAGATATAATCTTAAGTAGCTATCGAGTCAAGAAAACCAAACATCAGATACTTTTTGTGGACATTTATGAAAAGTTTTATGAAAAACTTTATATATCTGTCCGTCCGTCTGTCTTTTGTAACGCAGATTTCAAGGTGTAAACATTTTCTAAAAATGATGAAATGTAATTGGCTGGAATTATTTTTAAGGATGTCATTGTCTCAATGTTTGTACCAAGTTTATAAAGTGGGGACAAACACTTAGTTACTTACATCATCTTGCCTTAAACGTAACGTAAACTTTCACAAGACTTTAAAAAATAATAGATATGTAATAACAATTCTGCGAAAAATATCTCAAACGTTGTTCATGATGAAAAACACTTCTTCTGAGAAATGTTTGGTTTAATCATCTACATTCTGCTTATGTTGTATTTTTTAAAGAATTTATTTTATTTGTTTTCTCATAATTATATCAAAAATTACCAAATCCTTTTTTTTAACAAAATACTTTTCTTTTTCATTACAGGTAAGTTCGAAGAAACCACAATCAACTGTAGACAAAAACTGCTGGTAATTGTTAATTAAAATTAAAAACTCAAATCCACTCAAAAAGATAAAAAAAACTTTCCCTTACAACTCCAAATTAATTTCAAAACAAACATCATGTAAGCTATTAGTGTTACTTAGCACCGACCAATGAGCAAACAAACCAGTATCGAAGCATGAAAGACCTTTCTTTATTCAAATAGAATATAAAAAATAGAAATGGAAAACAGAAACCAGAAACAAGTGGGTGCATTGAAAATAGTGACTAAACGCCAGATAAAAAACACAATTATATTATTTCTATGTTCACTCCTTCCGAGAACCTTGAGTCACTTCCTTCCATTCCTCAAACAGACTCAACTGTCGGATAAGTAAATAAGCGAGACGTAGTTCACTTGAGCTTTTTATTATATCGAATCGATGCGATGCGATAGTTGGAATGACGTAAAACCTTGTTTATTTTTATTATATTACTACAATGAAAATCTGTTACTCGCAAAAATATTTTTATAAACGTGATATCATATCTAAATTTTTGATTGGATTTTTTGTTTTTGAATGGTGGATTTCATGACATGATTTATTGACATTTTTTTATGAATGCTTGGTTATTGGATTAGAAAGGTATTGTTATGAAATATTGTTTGACACATTATTAATTTTTAATTTTATTATTTGTTTTTTTTAATTGTATATGAAATATGAAATAAACTTTCGAAAATAACAAACACAAACTAATTTTGTAAAAAAAAATGTAACAATGTGATATATTTTAAGTGGGAAATTTTCTTACTTTATCATCTCTTCAAAGGTAGAATTTCTCCTACAATTTTAGTTTTTACACTGATATTCCTTATAGGAATTAAGACTGTGAGTGAGAATCTATATGAGATCACTAAACCCTTATTAGAATTGAACGTAAAGTTCCAAATGAAATAATATTTCAAGACGAGAGTATTCTACTTTGTCACAGAAAAAAAAAAACAAACGGTGCGGATGGGAATCGAACCCACATCCTCTCGCTTTTCCACTGATATAGTTTAGACCTTCAAAAACCAACAAATACTAACAAAAATAAAAATATAACAAAATTAAATAAAGCAAATAACATAAAATTAAATAATAAAAGTAAATAAAAAAAAAATCAAGACTAAAAAATATAAAAAGCAAACATTAAAAAAAAATCAGACAAACCAAAATCAAACAAATAGCAACATTAAATTAAAAAAATGCTACAAAATATAATAATAAAATTAAATAAAACTTCAAAATATAAAAATAAAAAAAAAAAAAAAAA
>JXPG01072369.1:4648-23697 GCA_001015175.1 Megaselia abdita | reverse complement strand
TGAATTTTAGAGTCATATTATTTTGTGTGTATTTAATTTCAAAAAAACACTATCAATGAAAACAAAAATTATGCGTTATAACGTATTTAATTAAAATAACGGTTACTCTGATAGATTCCGATAACGTAATGAATTAAATAACGTTACATTGAAAATTCCAAATTTTAATATTGAGTAAAATACTTTTAAAAATACACTAATACTCTGAAAAATTCGGAAAACGTAATGAATTAAATAACGTTACGTTGAAAATTCCAAATTTTAACATTGAGTAAAATGCACTATGTATTTACACTCAGAGAAATATGCTTTAAACGAAAAAATATTTTAGTTTTAGCTTTTTAAAATCCTTAATATTAAATTTGTATATCTTTTATTTTAAAATATTTTGTGAATATTATTTTCTAAAATATCTTTTTTTATTTTCTTATTTTTATATATTTATTCTAAACCATCAAAATTTTTTTAATTTTAACTAAAATCTTAACTTAAAAAAAAAAAATTAAAAATACATTTATTCATTTTCTAGAACTTAATATTAAAACATTAAAAAATAAACAAGGAACACTTTTTTGTGAAATAAATCTTTTAAGACAATCTTACTTTCTTTTAAATGTTCTATTTAATTAGATCTTAATATAAAGTAGTTGGTTGGNTTAAAAAAAAAAAATTAAAAATACATTTATTCATTTTCTAGAACTTAATATTAAAACATTAAAAAATAAACAAGGAACACTTTTTTGTGAAATAAATCTTTTAAGACAATCTTACTTTCTTTTAAATGTTCTATTTAATTAGATCTTAATATAAAGTAGTTGGTTGGCAGTCTGACGATTCTGAATTCGATCCTCAGTGAACACGTCTGAATTTTTTGAAAGAAATTTTCTTTAGCTACCCTCGTTTCGACGTTGATGGAATACACTCTTTAAAAGCTTCCTGAAGAACTTGGGCTATAATAATTGTTGAGTTTTGAGTCCCTATCAATAAATTAAAGGTAAATTATCTTACTTGATACATTGATACACCAATCCAGTATTCATTTAAGACTTTTAAGATTCAAAGCTTTAACACAACTGTCATCATTTTGGAAAAAGTTTCCGTGGCAATATCAATTACTGAGGCTGAATTCATGGCTGCATCCCTGAATTGCTTATCCAGAAGAACACAATTTCTTACAATCTCAGTAAATTACATTAATAAGATTCTGTTATATATATAATATTATACATAATATAAAATAATGTATTCCTAATCCTTAGAATATGTTTAGTCTTTGTGATTTCACGACCTGATTATTTCTTAGAAACTCAACATATTCTAAATTAATTATTTAATAGTGAATTCTCAAGTTCAAATTCGTTGACTTTATGTCTAAAAGAATAAGTAATATAATTGCGAAAATATAAAACAAAAAAATGTATGACGAGCAAATAAAAACACATATTTCAATATGTTTCATATCACTTTCATAAATTTAAATAATAAATTGAAATAATATAAAAATATTGAAAACGAAAATCAATTATTCCAAAATATGTGAAACAAAAAAATGCAGCCGATAACCCAGTTACACCGCAAAAGCCGAACCATTGAATGCAACCAATAAATTCGAATAAAACAAGCAAATTATCAGGTGCTCGATCCTACTGTCAAAATAATGAAATATTTATAAAAGTATATCCCTGTAAATTTATAAATCGCCTGGCAAAGACCGTAGACGATGGATGACAGTTCACAGTTGATTGTGGTCGACGGACGAGACCATTCGAAAGACAAGACAATATGCTCGTCCAGTCAACGAATTGCAATATTTCCCACACACTGCAACACGTTCTGAAAAGAAATCAAATACCTGTTATTATAATTTGTTCTATATTTCTAAACACTGAATTAAAGGCTTTCTTCTAAGGAAATAAAAATTAGATGGGTT
The DNA here is from genome assembly GCA_001015175.1 of Megaselia abdita. NCBI lineage: Eukaryota > Metazoa > Arthropoda > Insecta > Diptera > Phoridae > Megaselia > Megaselia abdita. The sequence goes on along the minus strand of JXPG01072369.1, from coordinate 21,767 downwards.
TTTGTATTGGGTGTTTCTTCTATATTTAAACATATCATTAGGTGTTGTGGTCTCTTGTGAGGTTGGGAGGGAAGGAGGCTTTGATACTGGCGGGCTTCTGGAGATAACAATTTTTGTATGTTCCTTAAACAATCTAACAGTTACTACGATTTTGACCAAGATTAGAAGATATGTTCATTAAGATCTGGAATAGAAGATAAACTACTTTTCGTTATGTTTCTTTAAGGTTTTCATTACTTATTTGTTTAAATTAGAAAAGAAAGTTCAGTTTTTTTATAGTATTTTGGAAAATTATTAAGACCATAAAAAATGATTAAAAATATGTTAATTCAAATAAAGCTGACTTCAAATCTTGAAGACAACACATTCTATAAAAAAAGGTGAAATTGAAATGTACAAGAAAACTATTTCATATAATATTTATTTTATATTAAGATAATCTTTAAATTAACAAAAGCAAATAAAAAATAATACAACATTAAGAAAACAAAAGAAAATGAATGTAGAATTTTACCAAAAATATTATCCCCAAATTAAAAAAAAACTTTTGAAAATAATACCTAAACAAAAAGGCAATATAATATGAAAGATTTTAAAAAACAAAATAAAAACAAGCTACATAAAATAAAAAGAAAAATAATATAAAACAAAAATAGAATAGAAAGAATTAAAATAAAACTAAAAATGATAAAAACGAACAAACCATTGAAAAAATGAAACAAAATAAATGAAGAAGACCTTTAAACAAAAATTAAACCTAAATTAAATTTTTTTTTTTAAATCATCAAGGCAAAGTTTTTTTTAATTTGTTGTTTCTAATTTTAAAATAATTGTTAAAATTTCAACTTCTAAGAATTTTATTTTATGTATATGATTACATGTTTTGCTCAGAAGATTTAAAGGAATAAAAAGAAAAGAGTTAATTTTTAAAAACAACCGTTATCTGTTATCGTTATAAAACGATTTAATTTTTTGTTAGATTTATATATTTTTGGAGATTTAGAAAATCTTCTTTAAATATTATTTTTTTTTTCTTTTGTTTTAGTTTTATAATATTTTGAAAAATATTGATTTAATAATTAAACAAAAAAAATAAATTAAAAAAAAAAGTTTAAAACTTTGGAAATATGTTGTTATTCTTGTTATCCAAATTAAAAGCAAAGCTATAAAATGTTATTGTTTTTTTTTTTGTTAATTGAAATTTGGTTTGTTTCTTTCTATTGTTTTAATATTATAATATTTTAGTAAAACCTTCGCATTCAAAAAGAGTTCCGAACTTAAATATTTTTAAATAAAATATGTTATCCAATTTTAAAAAAAATATTGTAATTTGATATTAACATATTGATTTTAAGATAAAAGATTTTAAAGATTTTCTATTCAAATTTTGAAAAATATTGATTTATAATTTTGTTTTAAATCTTGTAATTTGAATTAAATTATTAAATCATTAAAATGTTTAAAGGAATGAAAATATTTTTTAAAAAATAAAACATAACAAAATAACTTTTTTAATTTTATAATAATTTTTTTGTTTAAATATTGTTTTTTTTTTTTGTTTGGTTACAAAATTAAAAAGCTAAGATTATAAAATGTTCTAAACATATCTTAAAATCTATAAAGAGTTTCCGATAATATTTTTTAAATCCTATTTTTAGAATTCCTCAATTATATTTATTTAAATTAAAATTTTTATGTTTCTCTATAGTATTTTTTTTTTTAATTTTTAAACATTTTGGTGTAACATTATTATTCCAAAAAAATATGACTTTTAATATATTGAAATTCCAATTTTTATCCCTATTCAATTTTTAAAAAATATTTACTTATATAATTTCAATGAAATAAGTATTTATCATAATGTTTAAAAATGAAATAAGTATTTATCAGAATGTTTAAAAATATTAAAATAAAAATTTGATTTAAAAAAAAATTAAGATTTTAACAAAAATAATATTTTTTTTGTAATTTGGATTAAATTATAAAGTTGTAATTTTTCGTTTGTTTTTTTTTTTTTTTTTAATTAAATTTGTCATTCAAAAAGTTACGATTCTAATTTGAATTAAATTATTAAGTTTGAAACTTGAAGTTTGTTTTTAAGTTAAGATTTTCAAATTTAATTTGTTATCTCTATCAAAATTAAAAAAAAAAATTGTAATTTGAATTCAATTGCTGAATAATCAAAAGGTTTAAAAATATGAAAATGTACATTTTAAAATTAAACATAACTCATAAACAATAAAATTTTAAAAAAATTTAAAACAAATTGTGTTTAATTATTATTAATTCCTACAAACTTTTTTTGTTTTTTTTTTTTATTTTGTTAATTAAACGATAAAATCCACTTCGCTCCACAAGAATTAAAACCAGATAAAGTAAAAAACAAATTTCTAATAAAATTACATAATTTCAATGAATTTTTAATATAACAAATTAGAAAGATCTATGATGAAAGCAAAGATACTTCCAATTAATCTCAATGAATGTAGAAATCACTCAAACGCTCAACAAAGCGTGGCCATTAATCGAGAAGGTGCACGCTTTGGCGCCTAGCCTGGCGTTAAACCAATTCTCTTTTCTCTTCTTCTAATTTATTCCAATTTAAAAAGCGAATCATATAAAATAACTAAACTAGAGTTGTCCAATTACCCTTATCCCTAAAGAAATCCAACAAGCTTTCTTTCAGCGAAAGCTTCAAGTGAATTCAATTCAAATAGTTTGTAACATATTTCCAACTGTCAAACGCATCCATCCTCAAATTACAGCTGATAATTGCTAGAGATGTAGATCCATTAACTATCTCGAAGACTAAGAATCACGAAACTAAGAGTAACACCAGGAAGAAAGAAAAGAAGTAAAACAGAAAAGCTCTATGAATTTATTAATGCAAAAAAGTGCATTCACATTGACAATTGTATGAGTGTGAAATGCAACGCACACATCCACTCGCAGCCAGTGCGTATGTATTTATTCATCGCTTGCAATGCAATTCTCGCTCGTTCGTTCGCAAGAATATCATCAACAACAATCAACATCATCATAATAATAATAGTGCAATGTAGGGAAAAGAACATATTTTTCGTATACACGAAACAAGAAATGCAATGCAAAACAACAACAAGAAAAGCAGAATGTAGAGGAAAAAAAAATATTGTATATATAAATAAAATAAAAAGGAAAATTAATAATAAAAAAAGGCACAGAATAAAAAAAAAATATATCGCATGCGCTTCTCTATCCCTATCGCTGCTGCTGCCGCCGCTCACAATGGAAAGTTGTTGTGATATAATTTTTCAGTCGCATAAACACAACGCATCTGAAATGCAACGGAACGCATTTTCGGACGCGGCCCGAGTCGATCCGAGTAGCGTCCGATCGCGTCCGACTACAAATTAGTTTTTGTCATCATATTTAATTTTTCTTAAAACAATTTTCTTAAAGCAATTTTTAAGTTGTTGATTTTTTCGTCGTCGTCGCGTTGCAGTTGTCAAAAAAAAAGAAGTTAAAAAAAAAAAAACATTTGTGAGACAAAAAAAAATTGTTTAAAAAATAGAAGTTGAAAGAAATAGTAATAAAAAAGGGATCATTTTTTTTTTGTGTTTTTTTCCCCCAAATACAACAGTTTTTTTATGTGTGCAAAAAATATTGTTTTTAATCTTTAATTAATCACACTCGTTCAGTGTTCAGTTTTTTTGTGTTTCGGGTGTTAACCTTATTTACTACACGGAAGAGGAGAGAAAATTTTCCATAGTGCAATTTTCGTTTTCCCGCCGGGATATATTTTTTTATTATTTTTTGTTTTATTTTATTTTTTTTTAAGAAAAAAAAATTGATAGGAAGGAGAAAGTGTTTTTTTGTGCCTGAAAAGTGATTTTTTGTTTTGTTTTATTTTTTTCCTGAAACTTTTGGGATTATACGTTTTAAGTAATTGAAATTATGCTATGCACATCAGCACCTATGAATCAGGTATGGCTCCTTTTTTATAACCTTCGAAAATTCTTCCTGGTTTTTAGTGACAAAAACTTTCAGACAAAAAAAAATATACAAAGAAAGAGAATCTTTGTGTTTAGAGCGAAAATAATTTTCTTTCTTATCAACCTTTATTAATTTGATTGTAATTTAATTAATTGAGTTTAATTTCAAGTGCTTTCACTACTACTGCTGGATTTAGAATATTATTTATCAATTCTATTTTAATTCTAGAACACGTTCTCGACGAGTTATTATTATTAAGTGTGTTCTTTTAAAATTGTTTCATTCAAGAGGTTTTAAGCTTGTTAGCTTTTACTGACTTGTTGCAATAACACTCATCCATTTAAACCGGTAACGATTTGAAGTAAGTGATCCTTGAATTTTTTTTTTTTTTATAATAGTATTAATTTGTTTGGTATTTATTGTAATCTATTTTATATTTAAAAATAAAATTCACATTTAAAATTACAAAAATATTCTTCAATTATATGTGTTACTTTCTTTTAATGTTATTACCATGAATAGAGGAAAATTTGTTTAATGTTGTTAGGATTTTAAATTTTTGAAAATGTTTTTTTTTTCATATTTTAAAAAATGATTTCTAAACAATAATAATAATCTACACAAAAAATTACAACTTTCCTCAATTATTTTGTTATTAATAGAAATGGAGGGAATTTGTGTGGTTTTATTAAGATTACATCTTACTATTTCATTTAAAAACAGAATTCTAAATAATAATAGAAACCTACCCTAAAAATTACAACATTACTCAATTATTAATATTATTATTTATATTATTATTATTATTACTAATAATAATAATAACGTAACGAAAAATTGGAAGCAATTAATTAAGTGATTGTTGAAAATTTTATAAATCCGAATTCTTATATTTTATATATATATCATATATTTTTATAATACATTAAAATTTGCTTGAAATTATTAAGATTGTAAATTTTTCTTCTCAATTATAAATTGTTCAAAGTTGTATTTTATCTTAATATATAATTTTAAACACTAAAAATTACAACACTACTCAATTATTTGTGTTTTTTTTTTTATTATTATAATAATATCATAATATTATTAATAATAATAATATTATAATAATAATAATAATAATAATAATAATAATAATAATATATTAATAATAATAATATTATAATATAATAATATTATTACGATAAATTGGAAGAAATGAATTAAGTGATCCTTGAAAATGTATCCTAAATCCGGATTTATATATATTTTTTTAATTGTATTAATTTGTTATTAATAGATTAAAAATTTCTAGAAATTGTTAAATTGTCTTCTCAATTATAAATTGTTCAAAGTTGTATTTTATCTTACTATTTCATTTTAAACAAAGAATTCTTAATCATAATAAAAATCCATACAAAATATTAGAAAATTCCTTAAGCGAGTCTTAAAAATTTGATAAATCCGGATTCATATTTTTTTAATTGTATTAATTTGTTATTAATGCGAATGGAGGGAAATTTGTTTGGTATTATTTAGATTATATCTTATTATTTCATGTTTTTAAAACATAAATCTAAATTACAATAAGAATCTATATTACAATTACAAATGTTTTTGTTTTATGTTTTATTATTATTATTTCCTTAAATTACAATGTTAATACTTTCAAATGAGTATTAAATTAGTTTCTGATCTTTATAAATTTGAATGAAACCCTCATAGATTTGTAATTGAGTTCTCATCTTAAATTAATTTAATTAATTATTTAAGATTCTTCCAAAACTGCCGCTACACTAAAAATTACAACTTTCTTAAATTACTTGTGTTTTCTTTTCTTTTATTATTATTATTATTATTATTAACGAAAAGTTGGAAGCAATGTATTAAGTAATCCTTCAAAAATTGATCTTAAATCCGGATTTATATATTATTTTTTAATTGTATTAATTTATAGATTTTTTAATAGTGTATTGTATCTTACTTTTTATTTAAAAAAAGGCTAAATACCAATCAAAATCTACACTAAAAATTTAAACATTCCTCAATTATTTGTGTTTTCTTTATTAATTATTATTATCGTAACGAAAAATGATCCTTTCTTAAACCGGATTTTTATATATACATAATTTGTTATTAATAAGGGAAAATGGAAGAATGAGATAAAAATCAGGTTAGATATTAAAATATTATTATTCTATATTTAAAAAAACAGGAAAATTACAACACTACTCAATTATTTGCTATTTCTTTTTACTTTATTTTATTATTATTATTATTATATTCAAACTTATTTTCTAATCTTAATACTTTGAAGAGTGCTAGGTTTGTTACCGTTCTTTAGAAATGTAAATTTAAAATATTATTTTTCCTGACTTAAGAATTTATTTCTAAGATTCTTCTTAAATGAACCAATCTCAAATTACTAAACAATTTACATGAATTAAAATAATACGTTAGAAATAAACGCACTTAGAAATTAAAAAAAAAACATAAAAAAACACCTCTAGAAGTAAAAGAATAAAAGAATCAAATTGAAAAATATTTCGTTGAAAAAGTTCCCCAAAAATAAAAATTTATAAGAAAAACGTCGCTTCAAATAAAGAAGCAAAAATTTAATTCATCAAAAGACTTGAAATAGAGAGAACATATATGATTCATCAAAATCGATTGAGAAATAATTCAGTGGACTCTACTTGGAAAGTATTAACTTATCTTTCAAAAAATCTCTTTTAATTTTGTTTCAATATTTTAAGAGAATCAACTTAAAATTAATTACTGATTCTTGGCTCATTTTGAGAATAGATACTTTTAAAGTTAACTTTTTCAAGATTTATTCGGAAAAAAAAGTATTGGTTTTGAACCGGCTTTAAAATATTTGTTCTTTTAAAAATATACATCGTCAAAATGTGCTCATTTCTTACACATTTAAAAAATTATTAAAATCAGTACTCTGGGTGTGAAATTTTAAAATTAAAAATGCATCTCTTTGTTGAATAAAATGTATTGCACATAAAATAGAAAATGTATCTCAGTATTTGTTGTATGACGTTGTTTTTGTTCTTTAAAAATATAAACACTCATGGCTTTGAATTAGAGCTCTCATTTTACTGAAGTATTAAACTTCAAATACTTTACATCAATTAAAGTAATATGTGTTAAGTTATGAAGGAATTTACAAACATTTTAAATTCTAAATAATAATTAACTTCTTGAAAAGCAAAGTCTACTATCACGATCATTATTTTACAGAAGCACTTTATGTTTGATTATCATTCATTTGAAATAGGCCACTCAGACTAAAATAATGAAAAGTACCACATTTGTGGTTAAGAATCAAAACATTATAAAGAAAGTGATTTTTACATTTTACTATGAAATTACTACAAGTCATAGAAAACTCATCAATTTCAACAGTTTTACTATAAATGTAGTGTTCCTTTTTTTAGATAATTTTATTAAAAAAAATATTTTATTTAAATTATCTACACAAATATTAAGAATTTCTACACTTAGTAGCATTTTGTTCTATTTTGTAGTAATTTTTACTACTGCAATAATTTTACTAATTTAAGAAAATGTTAATTTCACACTAATTGTAGTGTATTTTGCAATTCAACAATTTATGATTTTTTGTCTACTATTAGTAAATTTTACTACGTAGCAAAGTACACCATTTTTTAGTAAATTGTTCAATTTGGTAGTAAATATTAATCTTTTCTAGGGAATTTTAAGAACATAAATTGTATATTGAGATTCGCTTCACAAAATATCTACACTTAGTAGTATTGTTTTCTAATTTCAGTAGTTTTAAATACTGCAATGATTTTACTAATTTAACAAAATGTTAATTCGTAAATCTCACTAATTCACAAATTACACCATTTTCTACCTACGTTTTTATTTTGTTCGAAGATTTAATTCATGTCCTTGATGTCCTTGATTTTTGTATTATTTAGTAAAATATTTAAATATACGAAAAAATATTTCCAGCATCAAAATTTCAATAAATACATACGACATTTAAAAATGATTTTAAGTCATGGCTCAATTATTGATTTGTTTTTAGAGTTTTTTTTTAAAGAAATACTTTTATGTAAAAGTTTAGTCCGTCTGTCTAAATTTGTATATATTATTGATATCCAGTGGTCGATCAGGAACTTGAAGTATGGCAAAAAAACCAAAGTGCTAAACATTTGTTAAGTTTTGCTAGTGAACAAATAAATTGCAAATCGAACAAGACTCAAAACCTTTATTAAATCTGAGAAAAAAAAATCATCAGTTTTGACACTATTATCTCAAAACCATTTATCATTCAACTTATTAATTATACGAAATAATGAAAAAAAATAAATGGAAGTCCGAAAACCAGTTCTATTGTGAAACACTCTCGATGATTAATCAATTAAAACATCAATAGCAATTACAATTACGACATTTTCTTCTAAATATCAAAAATGTCAACTACAAATCATTTGACATTTCCTTAAATCTAAAACCATTGATTGCATCACCATCCATAGATTAACATAAAATACAATGTTCCGTTAATTCGTGATAGATTCTAACACGAGTGCCTCTTAATCGATCTCTAATTTCTACACTGAATAATAATTTAGGAACAAGAAATACAAATATTGAAACAGCTTTTAATAAAATAATTGCATTGAGATGATAACTATTTTTAGTAATAGTAAAAACAGTGCCCGAAGGCTTTACAATCCCGATTATCTAACACGTTCATTATTTTCAATTCTCAATTTACATATTTATAAGGAAATTAACTCGTAAAATATCAATTTACGTCATAAAAATTTCAATTTGTTTTTTTGTTTATTTCAATGATTGTTAAAGTGTTGCATTTTTTGATTCATTCCAAAAGATACAAAATTTACATTACTGAATTTTTCAGAGGTCAAAGTCAGTCAAAGAATCAAACTATATTATTTCCGTAGTTCAATAGTATTATTTATCAACCTATGTAAAATATATTTGTGTTCTTAAATAGCATCACAACTCCAACACTGATATTTTATTGAGTGAATAATAAAATATTCACAGATCATAAAATATTACTATAGTCGGTCAGTATAGACAAAAACAAATAAGTATAGTAATGTTTACTATATAAAATAGAATACAACTGCTGAGCGGATTTTCTGTTAGAATTCACTACATTTTACTGCGGTTTGTAGAATAATAAAAAAAAAGAGAATATTTCTGGATTTGAACTCATGCTTGAAAAAATGCTAATATTGGTTTTTGCACTTTTAGTAAAACCATATACAAATAATTAGGAGTCTGATGTTTTCCACTGAAACTTAAACACCCTACAAGAGCATATTTATAGTAAAATTTAGCAACAACATTTAAAATAAAAAGAAATTAGTTTATTGATTTAAATTTAAATTACAGAAAATAAATTTAAAAAAAATAATATTACAAAATTGTATCTATAAAATTTATAAATTTTTGAACAATTAATCACTAAAAATTTAAAAAACAATACTAAATTAAAATGTATTTAAATAAATTCAAGAAAATCTGTATAAATAAAATATATACTTTTTTAAAAATATATTAAACAAACTATGTAATTAACATTAACTCTGAAATATCCAGAATTCCTAGAATCTCAAACCAAATAAAAATAATTAAAAAAATACTAAGAATTTAAGAAGAAATATTACAAGATTTTGAAAAAATCACACGATCAAAAAAATCAGGAGTTTTACCTACTTTTAATAGGTGTTAATAAACTGTTTAAATAAATAGGTAACACAAGTCGGAAAATTGTATTATTTTTAGTATTCTAAGAAAAATATCTATTTACATATCCTCAAATTTTCTGTGAAATTATTTAAAGAACTATTTTTTTTTATATGTATATAATCAAACTTCAAATACAAAACACTTTGAAAATATAAAAAAAAAAATACTTCAAATTATAATAAAACAATAAAGACTAAACCCAATAAATCGGAAAAAATAATAATAAATCAAAAAAAATAGATTATAATAAGTGATTGTTTTTGAAATATATAGAAAACAAAAATAATTAAACATTATAAAATATATATATTTATAAAATTATAAAAAAATAATAGAAAACAAATTATCTAGATATTAAATATAAAACAAAAATTGTTAAACACAGTCAACCAATTCCTTTCTTTAAGAAGTCCTACTTTAAAAAGTCTTAAAGAATTTTGAATTATTACTTTTTTCGCGCAGAAGTTGTCTAAAAGAGTTCTTTTTAAAAGTTAAAAACACTTTCAGATTTCTAAATTTTGGCAAATTTTCTTTAATAAATCTTAAATACACCTTTTAAAAGAAATCAGAGTTCTTAAAGAATTTTCATTTCTTCTTAAATATTCTTTAAGAAGTTTAAAAGATTTCTTGAAAAATTCTTTTGAACGTCTGAAGTTATCTCTTAGAATCCTTCTAGAACAGTAGAGTCTTAAGAATCATTTTTATGTTTTCAGATAATTTGCTTTGTAAATTAAAGTCCTGAAAATAACCAAATATAGTATCTGGTTTTACACTTTAGTAAAACTTCCTAGCTTCATTTAAAATTAACTACTTTGTCTATAGTCAAATCACATTTTTACTGCTATTAAAACATATTACATAGTAAAAAAAATAAAAATTACTAATTATTTTACAAATAATTTTATTCTTTAGTAATTAACCTCAGGTGATTGGTAATATTTACCATTAGTAGAACAAATTTAACTACTGCATGTTATTATCATTGTTCAGTAATATTCGCTATAAGTTTTATAGTAAATTAAAATTAATTGTAAATTTGAACTCATGCATGGAAAAAATGTTAATGCTGGTATTGGAACTTTTAATGAAATTTACCAACTACATTTTAGAATTATAGTAATTTAGAATTACAAAATACTAATTTTTGTTAACAATAAAATTTGCTTATTAATTGAATATTTTACTTAAACTTTTGGTTTTTAGAATAAATAAATAGTAAACTTTACTATCAGGTGATTAGTAATGTTTACTATTATTAGTTTTATCGTTCAAAATAATAGCAAACATAATACGATCCAACAGGATTTTTCCGATTTTGACCAAACTAGCAGTGTAAGCTCTATGAAATAACGTTAAGGTTTACGTAACGTTTTTGACGAAATTACTTATTCAAGTACTTTTAGTTTGGAGTATCAGCAATATGGGTATTACCAGAAAGAAAGTTTGAAAAGATCTTGGAAATTACATAAGAATTGATTACTGGGATGGTAATATACTTCAATATTCCAAAGACTGTTCTATGCTCAATCAAATTATTATATGCAATATGGGTATCGTTGGAATGCGAATATGAGAGGATTCTGGAAATACCATGAGTATCATTGAGTCTGCAAAAGACGGAGCAATGTTAAAAAAGTCAAGAACAATAATATTTAAAAAAAATATTAATTTAATTAAAACAAAAAATCACTAAAAATCTTTTAAACCCTTAATTTAAAAAAAAATCATTTAAATAAACAAATATATATTTTTTTAAATAAGTTAGCAAAATCTGTAGAGCACTTTTAACACAAACAAATCTTTTAACACAATCAAATATGAGCAACAAAAAAAAACACAAATTAATAATAAATAAAGTAAACAAATACAAAATTTTGATAACACTATATAATTAAAGAAATAACTTATAATATAAAACACTTTAAAAATATAGTAAATAAGTAGAATGTTGAAAATCAATAAAGAATAAAACAAATGAATCAAACAAAATCAAATAGCATAAATAATATTTTTTTATAAATCAACTTTTTAATAAATCCAAACAAACACGAAAAATATAAATAATTATATTATTAAACAAAAAATGTAAGAAAGTAATAAAAAACAAACAAAAAAGTTATCTTAATATTAAATTGTAAAAAAAAAAAAGAAGAAGAACACAGAACTAATTGCAACATAAGTAAATCAAAATTAAAAATATGGAATCTAAAAAAATATTAAAGTCTCAGATAATAAGTATAAAATCCTAAAATCAAACAAATTAAAACAAATAATTAATCAAACAAAATAAATAATACAACAAAAAATAAACTAATAATAAAACAAATTTAAACAAGAGACATTTTTTTAAATTAACAAAGTATATCAATGAATTGCTGCAGCGCTTTTATAGTTTAAAAGTAAAAGTAATACTTTTTTAATAAATCCAAACAAATTTTTTAATTTTATATATTATAGTTTTTGTTGTAATATTTGTATCTTCACTTTTTTAATTTCATGAATTGTTGATTGATTTAATTTTGTTTTTATTTTATTTTTTATTTTTTACGTAGTATTTTTTTTTTTAATTTAAATTTTGTTTAATTTTTTTTTGTTTCTTTTCATTTATTTTTACCTTGTTAAATTTATTTCTTTAACTTGAAAGTTTTATTAAATTTTGTTATATATTTCTAAAAAAAAAAACAATTTTTTGATTGTTTTTTTTTTATATATTTATATAATATATATTTCTTTTTGTTTAATGTTGGTATTTGTTAGATTTTTAGTCGTTTTCTTTTTTTATGTTTTTGTTTAACTTTGGTTAGTCTTAGAGTTACTTTTGTAATTTTTTTATATTGATTTACAAAGCCAGCTTAAAAACTCTAAAACCTAGTACTTGGTGTTGATTACGAATCTTTTATAACTGAAACTGAAGAAAAAGGAAAGAAAAAATCCTAAATGTTTCTATTAACTCTTAAATCAAATTCCACCAGTATTTATAAAAACCGTAATTAATATTGCATTTACATCGATGCAGACAAAATCACAAATCGTAAACTAACACAAAAAAAAAAATAATACAAATCCACATCCTCGAACTCCATTCAATCTCCATGAAAATAATACACTAAAGAAAACAAAACAAAAAAAACCTAGAAAATTGAAATCCGATTTACCAATCAATAAAATAAAAAAATTGATCATGGGAAAGAGAAAACCTCAAATTTGTCACCCCACAAAGATACGAACATGTTATTTCATATTTCAATCATAAGTTCCACTTGGTTGAATTAATAAATATCAAACTATGAAAATGGAAACAAGACGACCGACCGACGACGACAACTTAAACTTCAACTCCATCCAACCAACAACTTCAGAAAAAGAACAGTCAGTCAGATAAAAACGCACAGCTTGCAAGTCAGTCAGTCATTCATTCAGTCAGTCAGCGAACCAGCCCACAGAGGAAGCAGATCTCTCTTGGAACGTAAAAGCAGCACAAAAAGTAATACCAGTTAAACAAATGAAAAAAAAAAAATAAACCTTCTTTATGCCAATAATAGCTCATAGGTAACCTTCAATTGAAATAAATACGAAAAATACATACCTTTTAGCCATTTTTGCATTATTAATTTTTCTAATGTCATTGTCGATTAATGCAATCCAATGCAATGTTATTGCTTCGACCAAAAAAAAAATAAAAATACACCGCACAAATACACAATACCTTCCTACCATCATGCAATGTTGATGATGATGGTTCAAATTACCAAGTAAATGTTAATGTTAGTTTTTTTCCTCTTTTTTTTCATGCTATTCACATCACAAGTACTTGATAGGGTGGATCTGTGGGACAGGTGGTCTAGAAATGTATTTACAATTTATTATATTATTTTTAAGGATTAAATTTTGATGAGTTTCAAATTTTGTTTGGTTTTTGTAAGAACTCTCTGAAATTAGCTTAGACTGTCCAAGGTAGGTTAGGGCGCAATGTTTTATACTTTGGTCTTATGTAAAGTGAAATATGAAACGTCCTCTCCATATACTTTCAGTTATTTATGTTTCATCCGGACCAATTTCTTGTTTAGTTTTATTCATTTTGAAAAAAAAAAATTTAAAATAATTTCTATAAATTATTAGTTTAAAATAATTCATTTTCTCAAAATTCAGTTTAAAACATTAATTCAAATTAATTTTCAGTCTTAAAACTAAAAAAAGCCCTTTAAAAAACCTTAATAATTAAATATTTCCTTTTCTTAAATTTTCAGTTTAAAACATTTTTGATTTACAATTTCATTCAAATTAATTTTCCAATAATTAATAATAATAACTTTGAATATTTCATTTTCTTTAATTTCTATTCTTTTATTTACAATTTAATTCAAAATAATTTATAATCTTTAAACAAAGAACATTACAATAAAGCTTTTATAATTAATTTTAAATATTTAACTATTAAAACATTTTTTATTTACAAATTAATTCAAATTATTTATTTTCTGAAATTTCTGTTTTATTTGATTTAAAATTTATTTAATCTTAAAACTAGGAATATTCCTTAAAAAATACAAATATTAGAGAACTAATTAACTTTAAATATTTCATTTTCTCAAACTTATGTTTATAAATTTGTTTATTTACAATTTATTTCACACTAATTTACAATCTTAAAATTAAGAACTTTTCTTAAAAAATAAAAGTATTCAAATTAAGCCTTAACAATTATCTTACAATATTTAATTTTAACCTAAAATTTAATTCTTAATTAAGAGCGTCCCTTAAAAATAAAAACCTTAAAATTTCCGTTTCTCAAATTTCAATTTAAAGTATAAAAATGCAGTCTTTAAATTAAGAACTTCTCTTATAAATAAAAATATTAAAATAAAGCTTTAATAAGTAATTTGAAATATTTCGTTTCTCTAATTCCTATTTAGAATAAAAAAAAATAAATTAAATTGAATTTGTTTTGTTCATTTTCAAAACTAGCTTTCAAATTTTGTAGCAAAAATTTACTTTTTTCTAAAAAATTTCCAAACATTTTATTTTTCAAAATATTAATTAAAATAAATTAATAATCATTAAATTATGAATATTTAAAAATAAAGATATTACAAAAAACCCTAATAATTAATAAAATAAAACCTTTATAATTAATTTTAAATATTTCATTTTCTCGAATTTCGATTTAAAACATTTTTTATTTGCAATTTAATTCAAATTAATTTACAATATTTTAATTAAGAACTTATCTTAAAAATAAAGATATTGAAAAAAAGACCTTAATAATTAATGATATAATTATTTCATTTTCACAAATTTCCGTTTTATTTCATTCACAAATTATTTCAAATTTACAGTCTTAAAATTAGGAACATTTAAAATAGAAATATTTAAAAAAAACGCTTCATATTCTTAAATTTCAGTTTAAAGATTTTTTTTACAATTTAATTCAAATTAATTTACAATATTTTAATTAAGAACATTCCTTAAAAATAAAGATATTTAAAAACAACCATTAATGTTTAATTTACATTTTAATCTACTATAATTTACAATCTTTAAAAATGAAGCCTTGATAATAAATTATAAATTTTGTATCTAACTTCTGTTTAAAACACTAAGTTTAAGTAATAAAATTTAACTAATTAAAGATGTATCTTAAAATAAACAACATTCCTTAAAAACCTCATTTAAAAATAAAGCCTTTACAATTAACTTTAAATATTTCATTTTCTCGAATTTCTATTTAAAACATCTTTTATTCAAAACGTAACTAAAATTAATTCACAATTTTTAAAATAAGAACATTACTTAAAAATAAAAATATTCAAATAAAGTATTAATACATTCTTAATCATTTATTTTTTTCTAGCTAATGTTTTATTTATTTTACAATTTATTTCAAATAAATTTACAATCATTAAATTAAAAACATTCTTTAAAAAAAAGAAACATTAATATTTTTAAAACATAATGTTCTCTGATTTCTGTTTAAAACATTTGTTATTTACAATTTAATTCAAATTAATCTAAAATTTTTAAATTAAAAACAAACATTAAAAAAAGTATAAAAATATTGAAATAAAGTCTTACTAAATTTTTAATTATTTATTTTTTTTAAATTTTAGTTTTATTTCATTTAAATTTTAATTCCAATAAATTTACAATCTTTAAATTAAAAACATTCTTAAAAATAAAGATAAACAAAAGATAAAAAAAAGAAACATTAATATTTTTAAAACATAATGTTCTCTGATTTCTGTTTAAAACATTTGTTATTTACAATTTAATTCAAATTAATCTAAAATTTTTAAATTAAAAACAAACATTAAAAAAAGTATAAAAATATTGAAATAAAGTCTTACTAAATTTTTAATTATTTATTTTTTTTAAATTTTAGTTTTATTTCATTTAAATTTTAATTCCAATAAATTTACAATCTTTAAATTAAAAACATTCTTAAAAATAAAGATAAACACTAATAATTAATTTTTAAAACATCATTTTCTCTGATTTCTGTTTAAAACATTTTTGATTAATATTTAATTCAAATTAATTCACAATCTTAAAAATAAGAACATCACTCAAAAATAAAAATATTGAAATAAAGTCTATATAAGTAATACTAAATATTTCATTTTCTCTAATCTATGTTTAAGATCTTTTTAATTCACTATTCAATTTAAATTAAAAACATTCCTTAAAAAAAATAATGTTAAAATAAAGCCCTTGTTAATTTTAAATATTACGTTTCTCTAATTTCTGTATAAAACATTCAAATTCAATTTATTTGTAATTCAAGATTTTTTTCAAATTAATATACAATACTAAAAACATCACTTAAAAAAATTAAATAAAGCTTTAATAATTAATTTTTAATATTTCGTTTCGTTTTCTCTAATTTCTTCTTAAAACATTTGTTTTATTTAACATTTAATTCAAAATAAGTTACAACCTTAACATTAAAAACATCTCTTCAAAATAAAAATATTTAAATAAAGCTGGAGTAATTCATTTTCAAAAATTTCTGTTTTATTTCATTTTAAATTTATTTACAATCTTAAACTTAAAAAATTAAAAACATATATCTTTAGTATTACGTTTCCCTAATTTCTGTTGAATAAATTTTTAATTCAAATTAAAACACAATCTTGAAATTAAAAACATCCCTTAAAAATATTAAAATAAAGTCTATAAATATTAAATTTTTTGTTGTTTCCTCTATATATTTTTTAAAATATAATTTATAGACAATAAATTACAATAAATTAATTGTCTTGAAATTAAAAACATCCCTTAAAAATATTAAAATAAAGTCTTTAAAATATGAATTTTTTTAAAATATGATTTATAGACAAAAAAATAATAGAAAAACATATTATTTGATTTTGTATGTTTTTTTTTTTTTTTT
>JXPG01072261.1:1143-12638 GCA_001015175.1 Megaselia abdita | reverse complement strand
TCACATGTTAATATCGGACAATTTTTACCCCTTCATATCTTCGTTACAAAAGGTTTACGGCAGACGGACGGACAGACAGACAAAGCGAGTACATAAGAGAATTTTTTTCAAAAAAACCCTAAAAAAGCTCTGAAACTAAAATTAATTTTAGTATCTAATATTTTTGTTTAAATTTGTTTTACAAAATTATGATTTTTTAAGATTGTATGTGTTTTACAGGAGAGAAATTTCTTACTTAATCATCTCATTTTATTGATATATAATTTTTGTTTTAAAAATATCTGCCTCATTAGAAATAATAGTGTGATTAAATTCCAAATTAAATCATATTATATGAAGTGAGTTTACTTTGTCATGGAAAAAAGACAACGATATTACGGATGGGAATAGAATTTACATCCTGTAAATGCTCTTCCCTTAAGCTACAACGTTTGGAGTTTTTTCTTTGATAGTAAACGAAAATAGATTTTTGATTACATTTGGGTGTTTTTTTTTACATGTTTTGTATCTGTATGAGCACTCTAAGCTATTTGTTTGCTTACGAGGACTCAAAGAAATCGCTGTAATTGGTTATTGTTGTAAAGTGCATACAAGGGACAATAATATGAGTAAAAGATCAATAAATGCAGTATTATGTTAATGATTATGGTTGTATAAAATATACATATGTAGAAACTCTAAGAACTTTGAATAATATGAGAAAATAAATTAAAACAAATAATTAATAAATCAATAAAAATTAAGTTTTCGTTTATATCTCGAAAATTCCTATCAACAATTGCAGTAAAAAAAGTAAAAGTATGTAAAAAGTATTCCAACGAAACAAAAATAATT
Source organism: Megaselia abdita (assembly GCA_001015175.1). Taxonomy (NCBI): domain Eukaryota; kingdom Metazoa; phylum Arthropoda; class Insecta; order Diptera; family Phoridae; genus Megaselia; species Megaselia abdita. The sequence continues at coordinate 11,804 of JXPG01072261.1, read as the reverse complement.
CTCAGCTAAAAAAATATATTTCGCATTTTTGAGCAAAAATTCAAGATTGGTATTTGACATTAAGGAGAGTACTATCAATGTTTTCGTCTTGTTTCTCAAAGAAAATGAAGGCATTGATATCAATGATCAATCTTTAAAAAATGTAGCCTTAGTTCATAGTATTATGGATTTATAACATAATTTAAAAATTTGAATGGAAATGTGTCATTGTTTAGATAAGTAAACGCTATAAAACATGGAAATCGAAGATTACCATCCATTCTTGTTAATACTACATACTATACCAACTTTTGGATATGTAACAAATTTAAAATTTGTTCACCAGTGGTCATTTAAGCTTAATTAAAAACATAAAATGTGTTCCTTACACACTATTTTAAAGTACTGCAGTAGGACATATGATCATGATCAGGAAATTCATACTGTTTAGGTTACATATTTTATTACAATACATATATACAATATACAAATGCTTTTGTTGAGATTCATTCTTTTACTGCATCAAATGTGAAAAGGCAAAGCCAAAACTAAAATGAATGTAATATGTTTATATGAAACATTGTTAGCGATGCCATCCTGATGATATCATATCATGTCTCCAGCTGATTCCCACCACATTGTGATGATATCACCATGATATCACAGATAGAGTTTTCGTATGAATACATTGTTAAAAGTCAAACTAGACGAAAAAATCATCCCTCTTTTTTTTTCGACGAATTCATTATCGAACAACACTAGTCATGACTTTTGAGTATGTAGTACACCTTCGATCGACGGGTGATAAGCAAATGATATCATGGTGATATCATCACGATGTATTGGGGATCAACTGGAGACAAAATCTGAGGCAATGATATGGCTAAGAAATGTTGAAATCCTTGAGAAATGTTACGTGGGTAGAGTCTATAACATTGAACTAGTAAGTATATGGATTAACTAATAAAAAACAGAAAAACAAATTCGATACCAATCATCTTTCTGTCTCTCTAAATTATGTTGCTATATATAATTTTGTCAAATCTATATCAAATTGTCGATCAGAAGTATCATATGTCATTAATGTGTTCAATACACATCAAGAAACAAATTATTTCCTCAGTATACTTAAAATTTCCTTCCTCATTGAAATTATCTGAAAGAATTTTATATGAATGTTATGGTTCTAGAATTCAACGAGATCAAACAAAATAATCCATTTTCAAAAATATGTTTAAGAATCTTTTAAATAATCAAGCTAAAATTGTGAAACAAAATACCAACAAAATCCGACCTTCACGAAACAAAATTATATTAAAGTTCATGTTTTCTTCTTTAACAAAATGTATACTTAATTCAAATTTGATCTACAAAATTGTGATTTCTTGTGTTTTTCAAGTGAGAAATTTCTTGCTTATAATCAAGATGTGATTTTCCAGCTTTGGAGACAGTAAAACAAAGACTCTTCAATATTCGTAGACGTTTCGTCATTTTATTCTGACTTCTTCAGTAATAATAGCAATAAAGTAATACAATCGTTACAATCTATAGATACATATTAAAAACTAGATAAAAATCCTAGAAAAAATATGAATATAATTTGAATGAATAGCTCCTTGGGAGTTCTCGTGTAGCATTCAAAACTGTTGTAAAATGTAGAGCAAACTGATGACAAAACTTCATATACATATCTGGAGAGTTTATACATAGGTGAACCAATGTATAGGCCTATACTGTATCTGTTTTTTATGTATTTTTTTAGATCATAGACTTTTATCGAAACACTAGTGTTGGATTTCATAGACTTGACTTGAAATTCAGTAATTTCTCTACATTCTTCAAGTAGTGATATTAACTGATTGCTTTGTTTCTCAAATTTACCTGTAGGATCTAGAATCCGAAAATAAATACTCTCCATTTCACTATAATACTTAGATATAATTGTTTATCAAAACTGATATGTTGCCTTTGTATGATCTGATAATGATAATTTAGGATTAATTTAATAAATGCCTGGGTTAGTTTCAAGTCCTTGTATTTTTTGATTTGAAAGTTTGTAAGGATATTAATACTCATATCCTCTCACTTTCCGGGACGATGGTATTCCACTGAGCTACAGCGTTTTGTATTTTTCTCTGTGACAAAGTAAACGCAAATTGATTTTTGATAACACTTACACGTTTTATGTTTGTGAATACTTCAAACGGATGGTAAATGGGTATGCACGCGACTCTTATCCTGGGTACCACTGTAGACTTAGCCTATGCAGTTGGTGCCGTCTATTAAGCTAAGCCACCTATGTGAATGATCAGGTAATCAACCCAGGTGTGGTAGTATGGGCAGTGTCAAACGAGTGAGGCGGAAACCAGACTCTTTGAGTTCTAGAGAGTGAGATCTAAACTGATTACGAACGAAAAATCACAGCCTCGGATGCAAAAACGGAAAGGAATACATCGATATCGACCCGGAAACGTTATGGACTATGAAACAAACATCTGTTCTTGAATGAAGACCTCAGGAAGATCTTACAGACGTCCAAAGCGGACATCACTGCCTTACAAGAGATCAGATGGAACGGAAAGGGTGAGCTAGAGGATATAACTAAATACCAGTTGCGATCTCTATTACAGCTATCCCCCAAAGAAGCATGAGTTCGGAGTTGGCTCTGCTGTTAGAGGCAATGCACTGAAGTCAGGGACATCTTCTACGAACAATTTGTGAGATCCTTCCTGCATATGATCTGAAACTGGTATTAGGAGACTTCAACGCGCAAGTGGGAAATGAAGACATCTATTTGGGAACTATAGGCAAACATAGCTTAACAGCAACGGTATGAGAATAATGAGCTTTGCAGCATCGATAAATCTTGTGGTGAGCAGCACTTTCTTCCCACACCCCAAGATCCACAAGCAAACATGGACTTCCCCAGATGGAGTCACGAAGAACCAAATCGACCATGTGGTCACTGACCAGCGCCATTCATCGAGCGTGCTTGACGTACGTTTTTTAGAGGTGCTAATTTTGACTCCGACCACCATCTAGTAAAAGCACGATTGAGTTGCAGAATCTCTTCGATTAGGCCTACAAATAACAACAAGCAGCGCAAATATAATGTAGCGGCCCTCAAAACACCAGACATTACCCAGCGTTTCGAAGAGACAGGATATCGAAGACAAGGAAGACCCCATACCAGGTGGTTAGACATCATTACAAGAGACACTAGAGCGATTGGTGTCACCAACTGGAGAACAACAGCAAACTCCCGATGTGCCTGGAAAACAGTGATCGATCAAGCGGAATCTGCCTGAAGTAAGCAAAGTAAGTAAGAATACTCTAAACGCCTAACACAGTTTTGATTTCTTGATACGTTTGTTATAATTCTAATTAATCTTTGTTAAATTTTACTTATAAAAATATATAGTATATATAGCATAATTTTAGAAGCAAAGAATTTTGGAGTTCAAAAACAGGATTAACATTCAATATTTTTAGATCAAGATCATCTTATAAAAGTGTACTCATAAAAACGAAAGGAAATTTCAAAGCGAAAAAGAATACTTGAAAGGTTTCGAAAATATAGTATTTCATTAGACTATTTGAATATCCTGAAGAAACATCCAATCCCGTATCAAACGTCTATAAATCGATAGTGCTTCACGCATCCATATATCAGGACCGTTACGAGGAGAGTCTTGTAGATCTTTAGTTTGGTACAAATTTGGTCCTTAGGACTCTAAGGAACCCTATGATTCTACGCTAGATTTCTTGACGGATGTCATTGTTCACTTCAAAGGTAAGTTAAATCCTGGACTGACTCGAAGTCATCCATTTTACTTTTACTTTTTAGATTAAAGTTCGTGACTTCGTGTTGCTTCAAGGAAATTTAATTATAACAATATTATAATTGTTTTCATGACAATTTCAACTTTTAACTAATCACGGAAATATTTAGTTTGTCAATTTACAGAATAATATAAGAAACAACAGAATAATAAGAAAGTAGTTTTTTTGGTATAGTCTAGTGCTCTCGCCTTCCACTCTGATTATTCCGGGTTCTATCCTCGGTGCATACATCACAAATGTTCGTAAAAAATGTTCTTTCATATGAAGAAAGAATACTAAAACACTACTAATATCACTTCCGCACCTTGAGAGTTTAGAAAAGCGGAGATTTTAAAGAAAAGATTGTTACCAATTATAGTTAAGACATCCTCATAATATCACCCAAAGTCTTCCGAGAATTTCTCTCAACAAAAATCATCCACGATATTCGTTGACTTAATTCTAGAATCAATATAAAACATTTAGAAAGGTGTTTATTCCAAGCACACCCCATTTTCGGATCAATTATTCATTACCTTATTTGTGAAGTCAATGTTACACATACGCTATGAACATTTAATAAAATTCAAGTCACTTACCTATATTGACAATGCCGTGGTTGGTGAGTTCCCAGCAGGACTGCAATCGTAAGATACTTAAACTATGACTTTGTTTGGGTGAAAAATACCCTAAAGCTGCATCGGTTACATGATAAGCCTGTGGAAATACAAAAACCTCTATAATTCAAGCAAAAGTAAAAAAGAAAAACCAACCTGTAATGAGAACTCATAAAGCGATGGCAAGAGTTGTGCTACAGCTCCAACAGCCTCATCTGCTATATTGATACAATCTGCTAATGATAATGATACTATTCTCGGAGTTAGACACGCCCACAATCCAGCCTCTGTTATTTCATTACACCCAGCTAGTTCCAATTCGAACAGCGACTGAAAAAAAAGAGAAAGTCTTAACAATTGCAAAGCAAAAGAGCAAAGAAAAGAATAAAAGCCAGAACACCTTTCACTTGGAATCAGTTCGTAACTACTAACCATGAAGAGAGTGTTCAGTTTATTTTTGTGTTCGTTGTTGGTGTCCGGTGTTTTGTGCATTGTTGGAGGTAGAGACGCTGTGATTGAAGAAGTTCCTTATCAAGTGGTTCTTATGAAAAATGGAACCCTCTATGGAAGTGGTGTTGTGTACACAAAAGACGTCATCCTTACAACCGCTTTAGTGAAGGACATTGCAAACATAACCATAAGAGCTGGTTCTTCATTACAGAAAGAGAATGGTCAAGTACTTAAGGTCAGTGAAATTAAAGTCCATCCTCAAAATTACGATGTCGCCGTTTTGATTCTGGAGAAATCGTTGGACATGAGTGATTCTGTAAAAACCATAGCTTTGGCGAAGGAGACTCCCGTTGATGGGACAAGATGCTCCATCTCTGGATGGGGCGCTACTAAGACACAAGGAAAACCGACAGATATTCTTCAATACGCTGAAGTGGAAATTATTGCAGACGAAGTCTGTGGAAAGAGTTTCCCTTTCAAAGCAAACTATGAGGCTAAGCGGATGGTTTGTGCTGGATTAAAGGAAGGTGGCGTAGACAGTTGTGTCGGGGACTCTGGAGCTCCTCTAGTTTGCGACGGTCTTGTCGTTGGCCTTTCATCTTGGGGAATCGGTTGTGCTGACAAAAGGTATCCTGGTGTCTACACTAGTATTCCAGAAGTTAAAGAGTGGGTGGAACAGGTTGTTGCTTGATTGAAATTCTCATAAAAATACAAATTTAAGATTGATAGCGTTTTGTTTCATAATGGTGTTGCAATGGGTTTTCAAGGATGTTGATTTTGATTTAATTTTTGGCTCGATTCCAAAGAGAACAGAGTTATTATTTTTCATACTACTGTAAGATTTTCCAGTCATGGAAATGAATACTCATGATATTTGAATTTAAATGGAATAAATGTTGAAAACTAGGGCTGAATTTTTATCAGTATCTGGAACATGGAATATTGTCTTTAGATGGGAATTTTATCCAACGAAGTATGAAGTGTGTCCAAGTCCAAGTATGTCAAAAACTAAAGTCAATTATTAAAATTTAAATTTTCACTGAAGAATAAACTAAAAGTTTAAATCATCCCAAAAGTTTTAAAACAAAGTATAAATATTCGAAAATAATCGCACAATGAATCGAATAGTTGACCCAAGAGGAATTTGTGAAAAGATTTATGATATACTTCACAATCACGTTCACATTCATGTCCAGTTCACCACGTTCTGATAAAGTGGACCTTACGGATTACCCGTTGTATAACTAGGTCGATTCTATATTGAATCCTTTCAGTTGATAAAGGATTTTATTCTCGTTTCAAAAGGATTTCACATTGTTTCGTTTCTATAAATGGCTTCGATGATTCAATTTTCTCAGTGTTGTTGTATTCTCTTTGTGCGATTTGTATTGATTGTGGTGATGATGATTCGTGGAAGTTGATGTGGGTTGTCTTGTCAGTGATGGAGGAGGATTTTGTTGTTTGTGAAAAGGATTTGTTTGAGTTGAAAGCTTAAGCGTTTCAGACTTTCTGATATGTGTGCAAAATATGGTATTATGTTTTTCTGATCGAAGGGAAAACTTAACAAATTGGTTTTTAAAAAAAGAGTACTCTTTTTCAACCCTTAAGTACTTTTCGGAGAAAGTTCTTCGTAATCGAAAGCCTTTATTAAAAGGCTGTTTTTATAAAATATTTCTCAAAAAATTCGTATACATAAAAAAACCCATAGTGCGTATTTAAAGAAAATTCCAATCACTAAAATACCATCCATTTAAAATTATAAATTCGCTAATATTTAAATTAAACTAAAAAAAAAACATTAATTCAAAAACATTTCTAAAATGTTAAACAAAGTTATTATGCTTAAACAGAGTTTGAAAACTTCAGCGAGACTTAATTTTTCAAAGCTCTTATTTCAAAAAAATCAAATTCAATATCTATTTTCAAAGCTTGAATTTCGTTGGGTTTTTTTTTTTAATTCTAATCACTAAACAATGGATTTATGACAAATAAAAGTCTTATGATGTTTTGAAAGTGTTGGTTTTTATATATTTTTTTTTTAAGAATTCAAGTTTTTTTTTTTTTTTGTTATAAAGAACATATATATTTTTTTGTTTAGGATAAAGTCGTATAAGATTCTAGTGGAATCTCTCCTAGTCAATTAAACATGTATTAATATTAATTTTTGAAATATAAATATTATGTTAAAAGCAATTTTAGACACCTTTTCTTAAAATAATTCTCACTTTCATTCTTTTACGCAACTTCCAGAATATGTTCATTGAAGTCTGAAATAGAAGATAGGCTACTTTTCATTACGTAAAGCTAAGGTTTACGCTACGATTTTAAAAGTTTTAAGAGTATTTTTTGGGTGGGGGTATAGAAATATATTGAGAGGAGGTCTGGAAGTGTTCAGAATCTATTTTGGAAATATATATGGCTACCGTTGTGGATGTATAAGCAATCCAAAATCTGCACAGATTTTCAAAAACCAACATACATTAAAAAGAATCAAAATTAAAAATATTACAAAATGAAGAACAAAAATATGACAAAATTAAATTAAATTAAATTAAATTAAATTAAATAACATAAAATTAATTTTAAAAAAGATAACATACTAGAAAATCACAAAAGAAACTTCAAGACAACAAATATTAAAAATATTACAAAATTAAATAAAACTTTATAATCATTACTTAATATTCAAAAGATAATAATAAATAAAAAATATAAAAAAAATCAAAAAAGAAGCTCAAAAACAAACATATATTAAGCATTACAAAATAAAATAAAAAAAAAAGGATCAAATAAAAAATAATAACAAGCAACAAAATTTAAATACAAATTTTTTAAACAAACAAAATAAAATATATAACAATTTCTACAAAAAAATCCTAACAGAAACAATATAAATTGAATAACAAAATAATATTAAAATAATACACAAACTAATACATTTAAAAACACAAAGTTAAGAGTTATAATATGACAATTAAAAGCAAAACTAAAGTTGTAGCAAATTTTACTACAGACTGAGGAGTAAAATTTACCACACGTTTACTATTCTAAGTACAAAATTTTACTACTTAAAATGTAGGTTGGTTTTTGACTACTTTGGTAGTAAAATTTACTATTTATTTTTTTTCTGTTCGATTCTGAGTTTGATTCTGAGTTCGATCCTCATTACATAAANTTTGAGTAGTGAAATGTACTACTTTTTAGTAAGTAGTAAAAATTACTAAAATTTTACTACTTAAAATGTAGGTTGGTTTTTGACTACTTTGGTAGTAAAATTTACTATTTATTTTTTTTCTGTTCGATTCTGAGTTTGATTCTGAGTTCGATCCTCATTACATAAATTTTCTTACGTGTGAGTCGGATATACTACCTGACTCCACCCTCATTGTTTCGATGTTGATGAAATAAAAGGTTACATCTAATACACTCGTTAAAAAAATTTCAGCGTGTCTAAGTATCATTCGAATACCATTCAAAAGTAGGTAAACAGAAAATACATTATAAATATGTAAGGCGCACATATCAAATATGTACTATTATGTTATTTTAATTCTCATCACACATTTATTGTCTCTGCTAAAATTTGAGTGTATAAGTTACTCATTGAAATATGTGGAATGTTGACAACTATTGAAATGGGTAAATTTTTATGAATGCAGCATGAATGGAATTTCGTGAGTAGAATATTCATCAAACGAAATATGGGAATTAATTTTACATTTTAAATATGTTGGATACATTTTTTTTATGGCAGATATTTTCATGATGATTATAATATTTTTTAAAATTCATAAATCTAGAAAAAAATAAAACTAAGATCTGTTTGTGGATATGTGAATGTGTTTTCCTTATACAAATTAAGAAGGTTTGTCTGATTTGGAACAAATTTGCAGAATGTCTTCCTTGAGTCGAATGCTACTTTTCGTAACGTTACGTGAAGATTTCCGTTACGTTTTGAGCAGGGTAAGGTTTAGAAATTTAGTTTGTCGTGTTTATTTGTGATATTCCATATAAGCAATATGGTTGTCGTTCGACGAAGAATTTTGACAGGAGTCAGGAAATTTTGTTTTTCACAATTTTGACAGGAGTCAGGAAATTTTATTTTTCACAATATGGGTACCGTCGGAAGGAGTCTAGGGTCGTATGTAAAAATTAGTGCTATTCACATTTTTTTAAATTTTATTAGGTTCCATTACTCTAGAAACGGTTCCTTTGCCAATGTTTTATACATGTTATAATTAATTTAAAAAGAAATGAAGAATCCAGAAATAGCATATGCAAAAATGTATTGTTCTTCACCAAAACAAGAAATACCATCAAGAATTAAAATAAAACAATTTTGAAATAAAAGCTAAATTACCATTGAATAAATTTAAAAAAAAATAATAATAATAATAATAATATAATATTATAATAATATCGGTAAATGAACTAAGAAATATAATAATAAAAATAAATATTATTTAAAAAGAACAACAAATCTTAATAAAATCAGTTAGATTTATTTAAGAATTCCACACAGAATAAATATAATCAAACATTAAAAAAATATGTTACAACAAATTACCAGGTAACAACAATATAATAATTAATTACTTCGACAAAGTTAAAAAAATAAAATAACACTCAAAAAAAGAATTGGTACAAATTATAAACGAATTGCATTTTTTATGAAATAAGATGGTTCTTATTTATCTCACTCATCAGTTATTTCTTTAAAAAAGCAATTTAAATGCAATCAGTTCTAGAATAAAGAAATTTTTAATTGATAGAGCTAATAAAGAATCAAAAAAGCAAACAAAAGTGCTTTAATTTCTTTTATACAGCAATTTATTGTTTTATGATCAAATTTTTTTCAATAAAATTTGTTCTAATAAAACGTAAAATTTGCTTTCTTTTAATAAATTTATTTTTTTTAAGCAAATTATTTCATTAAAAAAATGTAATTTTTTTTCAAAGTGTTTGATATATTGAATGGAAATTCTTTTATTCAAAAATACTCCCATTCAAAACTTTAATAAGATTTATGCCAAACTTAATGATTTCCGATAAGTATAAGAATGAGTTTTGTCATTGAAATAATTTTAAGCATTATAAGTATAAGTTTAAAGCACGATCGTAGCTTAGTTTTTATTAACACGTCTCTATTTAAACAAGGCTTCTTTTTTTTTTTAATTAAGTGTAGCTTTCTATTATATTATATTGATGACTCTAAGATTTGAACAATCAATACTCTACATTACACAATTTCTGCTACTTTTAAGTCATATTGAATTTTACTGTTTACTGAAGTTTCTTGACAATTCGGGTTTTAACGAGCTGGGCTTTAATATTGTTTAATTTGAATTTAAAAATATGTAATTAAAATTAGTATTTTCTTTTATTTTTCTTGGTTTTCTTACTCTTATTTTTTAATATAGATAGTTTCTTTGGCTGAGCGTATGGATTTTCGAAATAATATTTTATTATTTAAATTTTGCATAATTAGTTATTTTTTTTTTTTCTCCCTTGTACTTGTTGTTACATAATTTTATATAATGTTTGATTATATTTATTCTTTGCGGAATTCTTAAATAAATCTAATTTATTTTATAACATTAAAAAAAAATGTCTTCACTTGAAATAATATTTATTTTTATTATTTATATTTCTTAGTCCAATTACCGATTTTATTTATCTTTTACACAATATTATTAATTTTTTTAAATTGTGAATTGCCGTGTAAATTTTTAATTATATCAAATTTTTTAAGTTAAATTCTTGATGTTTTTTTTTTGTTTTGATGAAAAAAAA
>JXPG01072210.1:0-13399 GCA_001015175.1 Megaselia abdita | reverse complement strand
GTCACCCTCTCGAGAACACTTCCAGAATAGCACATATAGACCAACTTAATTCTCAGTGGTAAACATGAGAATAAATTACGAAGTCGCAGCCTAACGAGCTTTTAGCTTGTCAGGAAGAAAAAATCAGTAGAAATAAAATCATCGCCTATGATAATAATAATTTAAGCAAAATACCTCACAACGCGAAGCCAATTATACCTGATGTAACAAAACTACCGCTTCATCAAAGCAGTTATCTGTAATTAGTTAGTAACAAATAAGAGTTCAATTACTCTCGTTCGTTCGTTCGATCCGTACGAGCTACAAATGACTTGCATAATAAGAAATGACAATAATTGCCGCACCTAATCAAAGCGAGAAGAAAATTGATAAATTGCAGCGCGAGAGACGCCATTTACTTATAGCTAGTTTTTTCTTCTTACTTATACAAAATGATTAAGTTTCATAAAATATAATAAAATTAAAATTTAAAAAACGTTGTCGTCGTCTACAAAATGAACCATGTAATTTCACGAACGAACGAAAGAGCATAAAGTGTATTTAGCACGGCATACAGCTTCTGATTAATTATAATCGTCTTAATAGAGTGTTCACTAGAGAGAGACGGAATGAAGTGGTTTGCTTGTGATTGCTTGCTTGCTTAGATGTCAGTCGGTTGAGGTTTTTGGCTATTTGCTTGTGCAGTTTTTCTCTGACGCCCTCTATTTGTTTGGTTTTGACAGGTGGCGCCCCTTCACGAATTGGTTATTTTCCTGTAAAGTCAGTCATTCAAAATAAAACCATTCCGACTAACATCCTTTGCTCCGCTCCACAACCATAAGGTGTATTATTAAACATACATTATCTTTAAGAATAAGAAACGTACAATTAAAACTGTCGTCTTAAATATTCCATTATTAATGTTCTTTAGAATTCTTCTACTTCCATCCACTCTTAACTACTTAACTCTCTATACACAAGTAGAATCGTCGTTGAATCAGTCATTTACTCTACCCCCGTGTCTTTAGATAAATTATACGTTCTTTTTTTCTGCTGTTCATAAAAATATTCTTGAGATCGACAGATAGAACAGAACACACCTTTTGTTCGCAGCTTTTTGAATCTTAAATAAGAAATAAAAGCCTTTATTTATTACGAAAGATGTAGAGTGAAGTACCATCTTTAGTGTTTCTCTCTCCATCTCCATCACAATTCGCTGCCTTTCCCCGACCGACAGACATTATACTTCACAATTCATATCAACATCCAAAATCATCATATAAATTTATATAGCCAACATTAAAAGAATTATAAATGGATGTACTGAGAGAAATTTGTATTCGCATTTGTAATGGTTGATTGGTTTTGATGGATAGGAATTTTAATGTGAAAGGGAAAATTCGGCAATGTTGGTTGGGTTTTGTTATCTTATGAGGAAGTAGAATGGGTCTTGGATTTTCAGAAAAATATTCAAGTCCGGCAATGTTGATTTGATTTGTGTTAGTTGGGAGTAAAGATTAAATCCGGCAATGTAGATTAGCATTCAGACAAGTAATAGAGTGGATAAGAAAGATTTGTATGAGAAAGGTCAAGTTGATGTGGTTAATTGATTGTACTGCAGAAGGTCCAATCTGGCAATGTTGAACAGAATAGTTCTTACATTATTAAAAATGTAATGAGAGTATGTCACAATTCAGGCAAGCATCAAGTCCGGCAATGTTGATTTGGATTGTGTTCGTTCGTAGTAGTAGACCATTAAAGACATCTTTTAGTCATAAATAAAAAATATTCCGGCAATGTTGATTAACACTTTCACCATTCCATAGGGAAGCATTTTCATGAAAAATATGAAATAAGGCAAATATCAATATTCGTAAAGGTCACATCAAGGCACTGATGATTAAGTTTTTCATGTTGACTCCTGGAAGGTCCATGAATGCTCGTAAAGTCCGAACAGTTGTCTGAAAGTCTAGACTTTAACAATTGTACTAAGTTAAAGTTCAGGATAGACGCAAGATTTAAATATATGCTTATCATCCAAATACCAAACCAATATTGCATTACAACACTTTTACAATAAGAACTAAAATCTCTTAATATGTATGGCGAATTATACGAAGAGAAACTATCGTGATATTCTTACTAACCTTACAAAATATGCAGAATATTCTCAATATATGCAATATCACACAAGAAATTAAACTCTTCTAGAAGAGTTATAATGGGATGAAGGAACAGATTTAGTAGGCGGACTCCTGGAGGGTCCATAGAGGCTCGTATAGTCAGAACCTGGTTATCTGGAAGGATAGATTTTAGCAGGTGCTTTAAGTTTATGCTCAGAAGAGAAGACTTAATATGCTATAATTGTATAAATACTAAACATATATTAAATCACAATAGTTTTACATAAAAGAGATAAAATCTATTAATATAAGTAACGAATTATACGAATATAAATTAGCTTGATATTCTTAAAAACTTTACATAAGATGCAGACAAATACACTACAACAGAAGGAAGGAACGTATTAAGTAGACTTCAGGAAGGACCACAAATGCTCGGAAAGTCCGAACAGTTATCTGAAAGGGTAGAATTTAGCAAGTGTAGTACATAAGANAAATTAGCTTGATATTCTTAAAAACTTTACATAAGATGCAGACAAATACACTACAACAGAAGGAAGGAACGTATTAAGTAGACTTCAGGAAGGACCACAAATGCTCGGAAAGTCCGAACAGTTATCTGAAAGGGTAGAATTTAGCAAGTGTAGTACATAAGAAAATCAAAAACCTAATACGCTAATCATTCAACCAACCAATATTCCATCACAAAATTTTAAATCTAAAATCTCTGAATATAAGTAACGAATTATACGAATAGAAAATATCAGACAAATACACTTCAACAACAAATAAAACATCTGAAGCACTTTTACCCCTAAGANAAATCAAAAACCTAATACGCTAATCATTCAAATACCANGTAGAATTTAGCAAGTGTAGTACATAAGAAAATCAAAAACCTAATACGCTAATCATTCAACCAACCAATATTCCATCACAAAATTTTAAATCTAAAATCTCTGAATATAAGTAACGAATTATACGAATAGAAAATATCAGACAAATACACTTCAACAACAAATAAAACATCTGAAGCACTTTTACCCCTAAGATTTCTCAATTGTCTGAAAATCCATTAATCGAAATGTTATATGTATAGTCTAAAAGACAACGAGAACCCTCTTAATCCTAATTACCTAAAACAACAAACAATAAAAAGAATGTTTCCAAGTGCATATAAAACCGAAGCGAAGGAGAATAAGAACGATGAACAGAACAGAAACATGCATAATAGCACTGAAGAGGCACAGAGTATAGAAAGAACCTCATTTGAAATTCCCTAGATGCTCTACAGTGCTTGAAAGAGTAGTGAGTATGTTCTGATGTTCTGGTAGACTCTTTGATTTGATGTATGAAGTAGAAAATGAAATAAGATGGGATGGGAGGATGGAATGGATGAAGAAGAAGAAGAAAATGTGAACTGAACATTCAGTATATCTATAGATCTTTGTATTCTGTTTCTGTAGAGATATACACATCGCATAATAAGAAGCTTGAATAACCGGAATCGTCTGCGCTGCTTGTATGAAGACAGAAGAGATGGGTTTGGTTGATGGAAAGATGATTTTGCTTTGCCAGTGCCTGTGCCATGCATGCATACTGCATAGTCAACCAACGACGAACCAACCAACCAGCCAACAACCATCAGCCAGCCAGTCAGCCCCAGTGTATAGTCAGTATACAATGGTGACAAGAAAATTACCAGGTAGAGACATTAATCGCATTACACTTTGAAATGCGGCATGGTATTGCGAGTATTTATGGCATCGAATGTATACATTTGTATGGTGTGTGGTGATTTTTTCTTCTTATACTACTTCTGTAGTCGTCGTTATTTCTTGTTTGTTCATCATCGCGCTCTTTTCAAAGGAAATTCAAAAGTGTAAATTAGTCGTTAATTTTCATAGTTTCACGAGTTTCACTGAATAAAATAGACCTTTTAGTAGACGTCATGTTGAGTTATTACTCTTGTCACTTCTTATTACATTTGACAGCAAATATTCTAATTGTAATTAGACTGTTCTTCTTCTTTGAATTGATGGTTGTTAGGTTTTGAGGAATTAAGTGTGCTGAAAATATGTCTGCAATTCTCGTAGACTTCTCTGATCAAATCTAGTAAATTTTTTAACGGACTTCGTCATTCATAAAATGAATGATGGAAATCCAACAATTCAATATTACAGAAGCCAATCGAAGCACTTCAAAATTCGTACCTACTGAACTTGTACTTTAACCCTATTAACAAATCAATCAGTTCAGAAAATTCTCAACCATTTCATGTTAAATTTAGAAAGACTTTTATATTATATATAAATAATGACAAGTTTAAACCAAGAACACAATTCAAGACATCAACCTTAATTACAGAAGATAATCCAAGAAATTCAAAATTCGCGCCCACATACTTTACCCCTATTAACACATCATTAAGTTCAAAAAATTCTCAACCATTTTATGTTAAATTTAGAAAGACTTTTATATCATATAAATATTGACAAGTTTAAATCAAGAATACTCAAGACATCAACCTTAATTACAGAAGCCAATCGAAGCAATTCAAAACTCGCGCCCACGTACTTTAACCCTATTAGCAAATAATTAAGTTCTTATAATTCGAAACCACTTCATGTTAAATTTAGAAAGACTTTTATATTATATATAAATAATGACAAGTTTAAACCAAGAACACAATTCAAGACATCAACCTTAATTACAGAAGCCAATCCAAGCAATTCAAAACTCGCGCACACATATTTTAACTCTATTAACAAATCATTAAGTTCGTATATGTTCGTATAAATTTATAAAGACTTTTATATTATATATAAATAATGACAAGTTTAAACCAAGAGCACAATTCAAGACATCAACCTTAATGACAGAATCCAATCAAAACACTTCAAATATCACTCCCACTGAACACCTACTTTTACCCTATTAACACATTGTTAAGTTCGTATAATTCACAACTACATCATCTTAAATTTAAAAAGACCATAAATAATGACAATTTTTAAAGTTTAAACTTCCCATCAAAGAGCAAATTCAATCAAATTACAAACACTTAAACCTAAAGAGCCTGGAGACTCACGTCCTCGATCAAACCACACAGCGAACAGAAATTCAATAATTCCAATTACCCAAAACGATAAACCATAGAGCCCAAATTCCATTGGACATTTAGTCCCAAGGGCTTCAAATAAAACATGCAAACCGAATCGAATCGAATGGATTCATTGCAACAACAGCAGCATCCAAAAGAGTTGAAATATGTAGCAAGTAGAAGTAGAGATATCCATTCGAGTCGAAAATGATAAATTATATAATAATGAAATAATTAATCAAGTTATGGACATTTTATTGGCTTTTCTGGGCAAGACATGTTTCTGTGTGAAAGGCAAAAAAAAAAAATGAAACCACCCGATTCAGAGATTGTTTGTCATCACGTTTGTTTGCTCACTTGTTAGACGGATGGATGGCTGGATGGAGAGATAGATAGATATTTGTAAGATAAGTCTTTTACAGACTAAGTGTGTTAATTTCAACATTTAACTAACTGCTTTTTTTGTTGCCTCTCTTTCATTTTTTTATTGTGTATGACTTGAAAAGCAATTTGTATCTTTTAGATACACTGTTTTATTTTACACTGTTGGCGTTGAGTTTTTCTTTTTCCCATTTGAGATTTTTTTCCTTTCTTATTTTTGTTTCGAATGCTGTTTTTATGGGAATTTTTAACATTTTATTGCGCACTGAAAATTTATTAGACTCAGGGGTGGCTGAGGTTTTGGTCTGTTTTAAGTTGTGAGGGTTTTATCTTGGTTTTTTGTTTAAAGGACTTTTTGTTTTAGCTAGGGATTATTGTTGGGTTTTGTTGAAGACATGAGGTATTTGAGGTCTCGTTAAGAGTATAACATAGGATTTGCAGAAAAGTTGGAAAAACAATACCTCAAGGCTTCATATCCAGATCCTTCCTCATTAAGGCTTCTTTCTTCAAGAGCCCTTCTACATAGGAAATATATCTAAAACTTATAGCGACTATCAAATCTAACATTTTCGTCCAAAGAGCACATCTAGACTACATAGGCTTCATCAATATACCGATTTGAAGAAAAGAAAGTNACATAGGCTTCATCAATATACCGATTTGAAGACACATCCAACTGAAAGACTTCCTATAAAATC
This sequence comes from Megaselia abdita, assembly GCA_001015175.1. Lineage (NCBI taxonomy): Eukaryota > Metazoa > Arthropoda > Insecta > Diptera > Phoridae > Megaselia > Megaselia abdita. The sequence goes on along the minus strand of JXPG01072210.1, from coordinate 7,115 downwards.
ACAATTCGAACATTTTGGAATTCCCTAGATTCCATAAGAGTCTTTCTTAATGAGATCCTTACCATGGATTGGCTACTTGAGAGCCTGATGCAAGGTGTTTTCTTTAGACGCCTAGCCCTGCATATTAGACGTCTTTTCCTTAAGATTCTTCCAACGCTATCAATTATTTGGACTTATGTAACGGGGATCCTTTTCTTACCTTGCATTATCAATCTGCCTAAAGAGCTCATAAACAAGACTTTGCCGAAAGAGCACTTTAATTAATGTGGTCTTTGAGAGATGCCTTTGAGGGACTTGGCCTCAGCCCTCCAAAGTTNGTCTTTGAGAGATGCCTTTGAGGGACTTGGCCCTCCAAAGTCAATGACTTTTGTAAGCTTTGAAGCAGAGAGCTCTTTTCCTGAAGTCTCAAGAAGCATTTTCCTGTAATCAGACGAAAGTCTGTTTGGGGTTCTTTCTTAGTTAGGAGCCTTACCTTGTATTATAAACCTGCCTAAAGAGCTCATAAAATGGAAACTTTACTGGGTAGACCACGTTGTCTTTGGAAGATATCTTTGAGGGACTTCGCCTCGGTCCTCCAAATTCAACCTAGACTTTTTGTAAGATTTGAAAGAACAGTCTACCNTTCTTAGTTAGGAGCCTTACCTTGTATTATAAACCTGCCTAAAGAGCTCATAAAATGGAAACTTTACTGGGTAGACCACGTTGTCTTTGGAAGATATCTTTGAGGGACTTCGCCTCGGTCCTCCAAATTCAACCTAGACTTTTTGTAAGATTTGAAAGAAAAGACTTTACGATATTATAAACGGAGCAGAGTGCCCCATACTTAACAAGCTTGGATCAAGTGACCTTTAAGAGTTCAGCAATACGAGATATCTCCAATTAACATAAGCTTTTGATGGTCTTATCTTGTTCTCTTTATTCTTAAGTAGTATCCTTACATTGTATTATTTACCTGCCTAAAGAGCTCGTTAAAAAGACACTTTACTCAAAAGAGCACCTTATCGTTATCCTTGGAAGATACCTTTGAACGACCTCGCCTTCCAAAGTCAGCCCTCACTTTTTGTGATGTTTGAAAGACATATCTGTTAAGATGTTTATTATCTATAATGAGCAGAGTGCCTTATACGTATCATTCTTGGATCCCATGAGACCTTTAAGAGATCAACAAGACCAGATAGCTCCATTTTGCAATTGCCTTTTAGTGTCTTGGCATTCCCATGGTTAAAGAGCCTTCTTAATGAGGATCCTTACCTTGTATTATCAACCTGCCTAAAGAGCTCGTAAAAACTTACTCTAAGGAGCACCTTCCTTAAAGTTGTCTTTGGAAAATAACTCGGACCTCCAAAATCAACGTTGAATATCTGTAATGCTTGAAAGAGAGATCTGCCAACATGTGTATTATATACATATTATTCTTGGNGAGATCTGCCAACATGTGTATTATATACATATCATTCTTTAACCCTATGACACCTTTNAAAGAGCTCGTAAAAACTTACTCTAAGGAGCACCTTCCTTAAAGTTGTCTTTGGAAAATAACTCGGACCTCCAAAATCAACGTTGAATATCTGTAATGCTTGAAAGAGAGATCTGCCAACATGTGTATTATATACATATTATTCTTGGACCCTATGACACCTTTAAGAGATCAACAAGACCAAATAGCTCCATCTTACAATTGCTTTAATGTGGGTCCTTATATTATCAAACTGCCTAAAGAGCTCGTAAAAAAGACACTATAAAGAGCACCTTCCTTAACGTGTTCTTTAGGAGATACCTTTAAGGTACCTCTCCTCGGCCTTTCAAAGTCAACCTCTTTTTGTAAGATTTGAAAGACAGATATCATTAACGGAGCAGAGTGTCCTTGTGACCTTTAAAAGATCAGCAAGACCAGGTATCTAAATTTCTGCCTTCCTCTCAATAAAAACCAATCCACCCCTGTTGAAAAGCCTAATAATTTTTCTCCAGTAAATCGTAAATCTCATTTGGAATGTTGGAATTACGCGTATTTCTTTCAACTAAGTTTTATGAACAATATTTTTTAAATGGTGGCGAGATGAAAAATTTTGTCGACCAAAAGTTATATAGTATATTGGGAAATGTTTGAATTCAAGGAATTTTTTATAAACTTGGAATGCTTTTTTTTATAGTATGTGTTTTCATAATACTCACGAGAGTATCAGCATCAAGTAGTGAATGTCAATCATTCATATATTATTCTGTCTCTTATTTATTAATTGCTTGTAATTTATTGCCTGTCTTCTTTCGCCGCTGTCACCGCCTCACCACCACCGCGTTGTTTGCTGTGCTATGTGCATGTTTCGTACACTGTGGGAATCAATTACTGGCTGTAGCTATGATTTCGTTGGGGGAATTCGTTATTGAGGGTAATTATACAATGATTATTGCAAAGCATGAGATTCTATCAAATAGTATCAGAATAATATTTCTGTCCCAATTATATTTCAATGGGGTTTTTATGTGATTTTTTAGTAGGTTCAAATTATTGCTGAAACTTCGTCAGATAGACAAAAACGAAGAGTTGTAATTTTACATAGTGATGGTTGTGTATTATACGAATGGAAAAGGGCGCGTTTAGCTTGTACTGCTTAAGTTCTGATTGGGTGTGATTGTTATTTGAGGGTTCACTCTACTTTTAGAAATATAACCGATCAAACTCTTTAACAGAAATAATTTGTTGTCTTGCATTTCAAATAGTTGCGAATTATACGAACAAAAATTTATCTCTCTTCTGGGATTTTCTGTTTTGGGCGGGTTCATCCCTGAGGTGTGTGTTCAGACTAGAAAGACACCCGAGCAAAACCTTTAACCGAAATTATGATTATTAAAGATACCCGATCAAACTCTTTAACCGAAATAGTTTGAAGTCTCACATTTTCAAAAGCTGCGAATTATACAAACATAAACTTATCTCTCTTCTGGGATTTTCTGTTTTGGGAGCGATCAACCTGAGGTGTGATGATTATTTGAGAGTTCAGTCTAGAAATATACCCGACCAAACTCTTTAACAGAAATAGTTAGATAGTCAGAAGTCTTGCATTTTCAGTATGTGCGAATTATACGAACAACAATTTACCTCTTTTCTTTGAATTTCTGTTATGGGTGCGTTAATTCCTGTAGTTTGGTAATTATTTGTGTGTTCAGTCTAGAAAGATACCCGACCAAACTCTTTAACAGAAATAGATTCAGATGTCTTACATTTTCAATAGCTGCGAATTATACGAACAACAATTTATCTCTTTTCTTCGACTTTCATTTATGGGTGCGTTCATACCTTCAACAAACAACCTTCCAAACTTAAATTACTCTAAACAAACAAATAAAAAAACAAGATGACAATCAAATGACAAAATAAAAAACACTAAGTATTCGTGATTATCTCGGAGAAAATTATATATTTATCAAGTGTGTAATTAATAAATACTTGTAATTACGATAATTTACTTGGATAGTTAATTTTCCTTCCTCTATTTTAATGTGTTTTGTGTGGTGCGCTGTGTGTGCTATGCTATATTGTAATAATAGTGATGATGACCTGAATAACTCACATTCGCTAGCAAATTAATTGAAATTTCTCGCAATTTTATTTTATGAATACTTAATTATACACACTGCAGAAGCAGAAACAGAACTCTCAACTCTATAGCATTAACCATGGTCGTTGTCGTTTGGTTTATACAAAATTCCATCCATGTTTGCTGGTTGTGTGTTTTTTATGCATATTGGATGAATATATATAGTATTATATAGACAGTGTAAGTTAGGGGAAATTTCCATTTCCATTTTATTTTTGTTTCTGTAAAAAAATATTCATACAATGTTTTTTTTTTCTGTTTTTTGCCTGCCCATTTCGAGTGGAATACAAAAGACTGAAAGAAATATTACAATAATTTAGTGGTATTTTATGCAAATTAAGAGTGCATTTCAACGTTAACAGTAGCACCGTTGTCGTCGCTCTTTTCTAATTTCTATTTTCCTTTGAAGGAAGTTATAGATATTAACACAATGTCTTTTTAATTGGATGCTTTGATTTTATGGAGATGGAGAGTTTTTATTTGGTCGTTGTTGGTATTGGTTGCTCTAAGGTGGCACCAGGTGTCTTTTTCTTAATAAAATGATGATATACTGATAGAAAATGGGTAAATTTAGTCATCAGCTGATTTATATTGTAATCAGCTGTTCATCAGGTGATTTATATTGGTTATATTATCAGCTTATCAGTTTTTCTTTGTAGTTATTATTTTGAAATGTATATAGAAAATTAGTAATCTGCTTTATTAGCTGATTTTAGTAATCTGCTTTATTAGCTGATTTATATTGTAATCAGCTGCTAAAATTGAATCATCAGCTGATTTTAATTTAAATTGTTTATAAATCAGATGATCAGAGAGTTTAAAGTTATATTTTCAGTAAAAATGGTCCGGGGTATTGGAGGTAACATTTGATAGGTTGAGTCCAACAGTTATTCATCAGTTGATTTATATTGTAATCAGTTGTTTAAATTGTCTCATCAGCTGATTTGGATTGAAATTGCTTAGAATTCATCTCAGCAGTGTGTTTAACAGTTTACCTTAGTTTAAATCAGCAGATCATAAGCTGATGACTTTGATGTAAATCATGTGACTATACTCTAATCAAACTCTCATCAACATCAAACATTAAATCTTTTCTTCTTGGCAGTAGTTACAATGATGGAGGGAGAGTTTTATGAAAAAAGATAGTAATTAGCAGATGTTTGTGGTAATCAGCTGCTAAAATTGTCTCATGAGCTGATTTAAATTTAAATTGTTTAGAATTCAGGTGAATTTATGTAATATTTTCTGCAAAAATCGGGTAAAGATCAACAGTTAAGTCTAGACGACTCTTGAAGGCAATGTTAGTTCATCAGATGACCTCAGTTTAAATCAGAAGAACATCAGCTGATGTCTTTGATGGAAATCATATGACTATACTCCAATTAAACTCTCATCAACTATATCCAACAATTCATATTCCAAAAATACCCTGCTCATAATTAACTACAAAGAATAGCCAACATTTTATTGATTACTGAAATTCCAAATTTCTCAATTATTATTGTTTAAATATTACAAAAACCCGCAACACACAAAAGAAGACAAAATTCAAAATTCAGCTAAAACAGAATTCTGTGAAATTCCTTTACAAAAAGAACAACCTAGTTACACTCTTTAATTCATTGCATGAATTTGCCATGTTTCGACCAAAAACCATCCAGGCAAACCAATAAATTCGCTCAAAATGCAGATACAACGAAAATAATTGGAAATTACTGCGTATCCACACCGCACTACAGATACATGGTGGATGTAATTTCATTCACTAGTTCGTTCAATCATTCATTTCGTTCGTTCCGTTCCCTACAATGTAAAATAATCTACCATGCAAAACAAAAATAATCCTAAAAGTGGAGCAAACTGAAAACATTCTCACACTACACAATAATATTATGGATGTGCTGCTATAGTTTCTCGCAAATTATATCAACTAATTCATGAAATGAAAGAGAATATCTATGATTTATTATTTCAAATCATCTTTTTTAATATAAATATTGTGTTATAAACTATGCGAATAGATTTTCTGAGAGAGAAGATTTTTTTCATTTCATTTCGCTTGAATAGGGTGTTCGTAGTATTTTTATTGAATGTTTTATTTTGGGTGATATGGTGATGAATTTTTTAGAAGAATTCGAGACAGAATTGCTTCAAAAGTTACTTACATATTGTCCGGCAATGTACCATCACAGGGACTTATATCGGCAACACTGCAATTCTGATTTCAAATAGAAAGCTTTTGTTTTATTTTGGTTGTATTAAATTCAGTATCAAACATTTAGTTTCTCGGCAAATTTGTTTCAAAGGCAATGTTCGGTAATTTACCATAGCAGGAATTCAAATCGGCAACGATTTTCAACGGCTAAATTCTTCTCCAATAGAGAGAGAGTTTTTTGAAACTTGTGTTTAAATTGCGTTAAATTCAGTATCAAAAATATAATTTCTCGGCTAATTTCTAGTCGGCAATGTTTATTCAAATTCGGAAAAGAAATAATTTTGTCTGATGCACACCCGAAACAAGGACGAAATTTATGTATTACATTTTATTAACATTTTCTAGTTAAAATATATTTTATATCTTGTCTTGAAGCCTGGAAATTTAGACAATATTACTCGGAAATGTTTAAAGTCTCTTCTACCTATCAGGCCACACCTATTCTCTTCAGATAACACTATTCTGCCTAAGATTAATTACTTGCTCTAAAAAAAACTGCAAACCATTTCAAAGCGTCCCTAACAAACTATACTTATACTAGAATCCCTAAACCAAACCAACACCTTATTCCGAAAGGTACACCCTAAAGCTACAGAAAAATGGCAATGNCCCTAAACCAAACCAACACCTTATTCCGAAAGGTACACCCTAAAGCTACAGAAAAAATCATCCGGCAATTTTCCTACTTAAGAAAAAGCGTATAGTCTTGTCCAAGAAGTTACATAAAATCAACTACTTACAAAAAATTCAGTAAATAAAATATAATTTCTCGGCAACGANAAAGCGTATAGTCTTGTCCAAGAAGTTACATAAAATCAACTACTTACAAAAAATTCAGTATATAAAATATAATTTCTCGGCAACGGTTATAGCTGGCAATTTTTATTCATATCAGGCAATATTCTTATGTCCAAGATTGATTTCTTACTACAAAAAGATACTGAAAACTATTTCATAGCGTCTTTTGAAAACGATTTAATAGAATCCCAAAGCCAAAGTATTATCTCATTCCTAAAGTAGCTTAAAGCTACTATCCCACATAAAGAAATGTTCGGCAATGTTTCTACTCTAGAAAACATAGTCATAGTCAACAGTCAGGACAAAATCCAATACCAACGAAATGTTTTAACCGCGAATGATTTTCAAAGGTTAGAGTCTTCTCTAATGGAAAAGGTTTTTTCGGAAAAATTGTTTTAATTAGGTTGCATTAAATTCAGTATCAAAGTATTACTTCTCGGCAACATTTCTAGTCGGCAATGTTTATTCAAATTCTATCAAATTAATTAAGTAATATCTTTTTTGAA
>JXPG01072172.1:0-17867 GCA_001015175.1 Megaselia abdita | reverse complement strand
GCAATGTTAAGCATATCCATCCTGCAAAATTGATCATAGCTTATATAAAACCATAGACAAATAATAGATAGGAAAACTTCGGTAGTCTGAAATGAAACACTCTCTGTTTCTCTCAAAACTTAAATTCAGTTCTTTAAGTTTATAAAATTAATTCAGACAAACCATAGACAAATAATAGATAGGAAACTTCCATAGTCTGATGTTTTCCACTGAAACGAAACTCCCTACAAGAAAAAGTAATCTCAGAGCACGAAAAAGGTTCAAAGAACTTTCTCAATTCAAATATTGCTAACAGGGTGCTTCGTCCTCGACATTCTTTTTTCATACGAGTTGCTTATAATTAGTTGTCATTTTGTAGGCAACACTTTATGTATGAATTCTTGCTCGGCAACATTCAACAAGATTTTAAGGACTACAATGTAAACCAAAGTCAATTTTATCCATCAAAATTAAACAAAATTTATATACATTTCTAAAAAACTAAAATACCGCAACACTCACAACAAAAAACAAAAACCCGGCAACATTCACAAAAAGCCTTTTAATTAACTTGAAATGCTGAGACAAAACAGAAACTAATTGCATTCCATGAATTCTTTCTATTCAACTGTGAAAACAAGTGAGTTTTCAAACTATTCTTCCTAACCGAATCTAATTATCAACAATTCGTGTGCTCTTCTCCCCCGCTGACCCACTTTAAAAAAAGTTCGTGATGATTAACGAATTTTATGAATGAAAATTTGCGATAAGACTAGAATCTACTACGCACTTAACTAGTAAAAGAGTATACAAGCGTAGCGATAACGGTAATTTCCCCGAAATAAAGACCATCATGGTTTTAATGGAAATTTGCAAGGATATTAAAACATGGAGCAGATGACGATGAGAGAATGTAGTTTGGTTATCCCTTTTCAACTTGTAAAATTGACCTACTTTTTCCCATTTAACCCTCTTATTAAGATGATATAAAGCAAAAAAGAAGAGAGGAGAAAGGATAGGAAATTGTGCCACTACGACAAACATTTTCCACTATTTGATCTCATTTCACTCTTTCACCGTCGTCTTTGTCGTCAGCACAGCAATAATCCTTCCTGCAATCCTTTGTATCAATGCTTTCAATAATTCATCAGGATAGATAGTAGCTGTTTCTAAAGAAATTATTTGAAGTTGCCATATCCCGGGGCTATGAATATTGACATTTAAATTACACGTTCTCCTGATTTCGAATAGCGGAAGCCATGGGTGGTTTTTAAATAATTTCTCATTCGCATATATCCTTTTTCAATCATTTCGATTTGAAAGGATTTATGTAATTCGAGATTTTTGCTTAGAAGGAATTTCTTGGGAAAGTTGGTTTTTTAATTATTGTGGGTTTTCGAATTTTCGGTAATGAAAATTTTAGACGGCAACTTTCTGTGAGAGTTTTGCAGTAATTTTTTAAAATTTAGACGGCAATGTTTGGAATAAGTTTTTACTTCACTTTTTATTTAAATTATTATGAGATTTTCGTTTTGGTTAGAAATCAAACGAATTAAGAATATTTTCGGTTAAAGAAACATCTAACTCAAAATTGAAGCAACATTGCCGGGTGAATTGATTTTGAGATTTTTGTTTAGAAGGTTTTATAATTTTATTTAAAAATACTTTTCTATTGAAGTATTTGTAAATCTTCAATATTTTAATTATTGAGGGTTTTCGAATTATATTGAAAAATGTAGACGGCAACTTTAAATGAAAATATTCTGCAATGTTGTTTGAATTAGGAATACTTTTACATCAATTAATAATTGATTTTTTATTTAAATACCATAGAAAATTTAACAAATTAAAGACTAAAAAAACATGTTTGATTAAAGAAACATCTAACTCAAAATTGAAGCAACGTTGCCGGGTGTATTCATTTTGAATTAGACAACGTTTTTAGAAATTTGAAATGGAAATAAATGTTTTCTCTTGAATTACATTTTTAAAGTTCAATATTTCTTGGTGCAGTAGTATTTTTATATACATTTTTCACAATTTTAGAGGAAGAAAGACAAAATTATACTGCAATTTTATATGAAAGTATTCACAATTCTAAACTAAAGACGTCAATGTTGTTTAAATTTGGAGTAATTTTACTTTTAATTTTTTTTCTACTTTTTAATTTTTTTTTTTATTATATTTTCATTATTTAAATAATAGAAAATAAAACAAATTAAATAGTAAAAGAACATTTTCTGTTAAAGAAATATATAATTCAAAATTGAAACAACGTTGCCGGGTGAATTCATTTTGAATTAGACAACGTTTTGATAAAATGGATGAATTATATTTCTAAAGTGCGTTATTTCTTCGCTAATTAATATTTTTGTAGATTATTGAGAATTTTAACTGAAGACATTTTTATGTGATGAAAAAGTAGATGGACATTTGATTAGTATTATTCGGCAATATTCTTATTTATTGAGTGTTTTTGTAAAGAGACGGAAATTTTTTATGAAAGTATTCGAAATTCGGCAATGTTGCTTAAATACTAGGAATACTAAAAAACATATTTCAAACAGTGCCGGGTAAGTTAGTCTTTAGTTAGACAGTATTCTTAGAAATTTGAAGATAAAATAAATTGCTTTTTGATGAGTAATACTTTTAAAGCTCGATATTTGATTTCTTTATTTGGCAATATTGTGCGAACGAAATATTTAGAGGGCAATGTTTAAAAGTATTTTTTTTTTATTTCTTCTATTTTTAGAATATACTATGATTGATTTGAAAAATTGAATCCTTTGCAGAGTTTTAAAGAATTAGATTAAGTTGAATTTGAAGAATGTGAAACACCAAACTTGAATAACATTGCCGGGCTTAGTAAATTTATTGTCCGGCAATGTTCTCAGAAATTTAATGAGAATTAAAAATAATTAATGGAAAATATATTTCTTTTTGTAATCTTCTATATTTTGAATTTCTGAAGCTTCTTGATATCAATCTTTCGCGCTGTCAGTCAGTTTTTTTTACAAATAATGAGTAAATCTGAAGCAATACTTTTTTTGATAAGACTATTAGAATTAAATGGTAAGATAAAGCTTATTTTCGACATTGTAGATTTTCGAAAAATAACATTCTTTATCAAATTGAATAAGAATTTAGCAGAAAAAATCAGAGAATCGAAACTTAACCGGCAATGTTGTAACAAAAAACTGTTAGCCGGCAATGTTTCTAAATATTTTTTGTGCAGGGTAATCGTAATGTTCATAATATAATGAAAAATTCAAAAACCGAACATTACAAAAACCATCATGAAACAAGAAATACTCACAATATCTTTTCATAAGGTTTTTCTTGTAATCTTTGAAGTCAACAGAAGTGCCACCAGCTCCTGAATCGTCTGAGTCTTCTGTGCCATTGGAGTATGTTCTGCCTCGTCTTCTTGTACCGACTGACAAATCCAATGGCCGTTCTTCGTCCAAGTCCTCTTCTTCGTCACTTCGACTATTTGTACTACCAATTATCCTTTCGTCATCGATCTTGTTGATGACTGAACGACGGAGTAGTTGTTCTCGCTTTCTATGGAACTCGATTTCTTCTTGGATCGGTGATGTGGTGGTAGCTGCCACAGAAATCAAAGACGAAGTGGATGTGGGTGATGTTGATGCAGGTGGTGGCGTTGGAGTTTTCTGGTTTCTCGACAAGTGATTGTAAAGTACAGCCGATGATATGGGTGGAGATTGTGATCGACGGCGACACTGGATTATGCTCCCACGTTCTTGCTGCTGAGGTGCGACCGCTACAACGGTGGCGACTGGTTCTGGTTCCACATCCTCGACAATAGTCATTGGTTGTGACGATGAATCAGAATCATCATTTGTATGAATGGCAGGTGGTGTTGTACTCTTAGAACGCACTGGGGTACTAGGTGGAGGTGATGGACTTGGTGATGATGCTGCTGTAGTTCGCGAACCCACAAAACTATGTGGATTAGCGTTCGCTAAATGCTGAAGCACCATCATTTTGAAACAGTTTTTTTTTCTATATCGTCTTCTTTTTTTTTCTACTCAAATTTTTCTTCGATCTATCTCAAAAGTAAATTGTTATCCAAAGTATAGATGTTCGAGACACTGAACTGAACTATTTTCGCATTTTTGTAAACTTTTTTTCTTAATTTTGCACTAAATTTTTGTACACTTTTTCCTTTCAACTTTTTCTTTTTTTTAAATAATTTTTGCTAAATATTTTCTTTTTTTTTTGTGTAAATTTTTGTTTACTTATTTTTCACCTGAGTTTGAGGTATTTTCTTAAAAGAGAATTTTGCATAAAATTTTTTCAAAACACTTGATATTTTCAAACAAAAAAAAATTCAAAAAAAATCCGTCCGAAACAAATATCTTAACGTCATTCAAGTATCACGGTATCAGCAACACTAAATTTTCGTATCTCACTTTTAAATGTTGCTACTGTCGACAACAAAAAGTATAAACGAAAAAGTATGAAAAAAAATAAACACAACAATTCGTTGGATGTATATGTGTGAGTGTGTTGGGTGGGCACGCACACTGACTCAAGTTCAAACTCCAGACAGAACGAATCGGAGAGGTTTTTCTTTGTGTAGAGTTTTAGAAAAGTATAAATAAAAATGCCGGGGAAGAGAGTACGGAGGCCGGTTTTTTTTTGTCTTCTGATGATGATGATGATTTTGTTGTTGTTGTTGTAGTTTTTACACGACACCTTCCTTTTGCATAGAAATGTATCTAGACATTTTTCTTTTCACTTTTAGTTTTGTTTGTCGTTCTCTCTTACTCTCTTTGCTTTGGCTGGCAACACTTGATAAATTTGCACTTTAAGTTTGAGGTAGGTTTTTATTTTCTTCTTCTTCTTGACGTTTTTGTGTAGAATAGAGTTGCGAGTAACGTCGTTTCTCGGCCCGGTCTAACACACAAATGCATCGGATGGATGGAATGAATGTTTCTCATTCGCAACGGTGTATTCTAGCAGAAAACGGAAATTGCAAACATCAAAATGGCTACCAACACATGAAAAACTTTTTCTCGGTAGGGTGGCTCAGTTCAACAGAAACTCCATCTCATCCTTCGATTTCCTTTCTATCTCTCCTTAGTCACTTTGTAGGAGAAAGCTTTACATCCCACCCTCTTTTCATCCCCTGAGTCGATGAGACTACCCTTATGGATGGTATCTTCGTTCCTCCCAACCAAAAACTAGGAAGAGAAGTAAATAGAGATTCCTTTATTCTTCTTTGGTTGTGTGTGCATCTTCCCGACCTTCCTCTAGTTTTTCTAAGGGTTTCTTATTTATTTCCACTTGTTTTCCACACATATAAAATTATGTCGATGTGTTGGTTGGGAAAAACTCTCAATTTCAATTCAAACATTGTAAAGGTATGTGTTTGTTATCACATCTATTGCACTTCATTTTTTCCCAATACATTGAGTGCGAATGTTGAGCAACATTCGCTAGCAACATTTTCGTTTTCTTCTTGGAGACATTCCCCAACATAATGAAACAATCAAAGTTTCCAGACAAATTAATTTATTAAATTTATAATTTTAATTGTTTTCTTTTTTTTCGGTTTAACATTGAAAGGAAGTTGATTGGCGTTACTTTTGAGGAAATCGCAACTTTGTTGTTCGTAAATCGCACTTGTAACCTAATTAATTTTATCAAGAGACTGGATTTTTTTCGTCTTCTTGCACAATATTTATTTTTATAATTCTTAATGTTTTATTGCACACTCGATGATAACCTGGTTTTAACATTTCGATTTTGGTTCATGGCATTTTCCTCATTTGGTTATTGAGTGTTTTGTATGTTTTTGGTGGGTATTTTAAGAAGAGGTGTTCTTTTGGAATTTGTCGTATTTTTGGAGGGGCGCCACTGTCGAAATAACACTAAATAAGATAATTTTCGTGACAATAGTAAAATAACTTAAAGGAAATTCAAATGAATTCAAAGTTGTTTGTAAATTCAATCATTCATTTTTAAGAATATAAGTAAATCAAAGAATTTTCAATTTGTTGGTTGTGTTCGTGGATAAAAATCTGCCAATGACTAGTGGCAATCGAACAAGTAACCCCAAGAAAAACACCCTCCTCTTGATTTGCAGACTAGCTTCGATTGTTCTTTGCAATATTCTTCAATGCCTCAATCTTAAATTAAAGAAATTAGAACACTACGGATACAATTTATAAATTCTATAAAGTTATACCATCAAACCTTCAATGCAAAATTGATGGCAATGAATTTAAGAGATCAGAGAGCTTGTGGTCAGCAGTTCATGTTTCCTTCATAAGAACATCCATAAGATATTTTTTAGATTCCCGGCATGCTTCTAAAGTAATCGACGTGAGGTCCTCTAGAAAATCCATCATAGTGATATCAAAGATCAGGTCTAGATTATCCACAGGGAAGTATGTTAACCAACAAACCACCAGGGGATTCAATATCGAAGCTCGGAAATCCGTTGAAACGTCTACAGAATTCTCCAGCACGATAAGAAGGACTGCAAGAACTATCGTGAAATCAGTATACTCAACTCGACATACAAGAGCATGTCGTTTATTCATGTGAGCGCCTGAAACCACATCTCAACACCATCATCGGAGATTACCGTCCTGGAAAATCCACCACTGATCAAATCTTCATGCTACGACAAACATTGGGACAGACCAGAATTTCAAATCGATACCCATCACATTTTTATCGACTTTAAGCTCTGCAATGATTGAGCTGGGCATCCCTAAGAGACTCATCCTACCATGTAAGATGACTCTAGCAGAGACGAAAAGTGCAGCTCGAGTAAACAAGAAAGTGTCGGAAGCTTTTAACACCACACACGGTTTCAGAGGGGAGATGTCATTTCCTGTGACCTGTTTAGCTCATTGTTCGAAGAGCTAACATCAGAAAATCCAGCAGCATAATAACCAAATCTGTCCAACTTTTGGCGTATGCAGATGATATTGACATACATTGTTACAAGAAACGTAGAAGATCTTAAGACAAGCTACAATAACATCTGCAGACATGCTACATCAATGGGCCTTAGAGTGAAAATCGAGAAGACCAAATATATGAAATCGAGTAGAATCCAACATTGACACTGACAAGTTTGAGTCAGTAAAGGATTTCGCGTATCTTGGGTCTTCAGTTAACATCCAAAACGACATCACTCAAGAGTTCAAAGGAGAATCATGATTGCTAACCGAACACTATTTTTAGACTGCATATAGAGACTGACAGTGTAAAAAGCTATCCAAATATACCAAACATCTTCTAGAAACATATGAAAAACTCTGAAAAAAGAAGAAGTGTCAAATCTAAGACTGAGACTGAAAGAATTGACAATTTGTGTACAAAGACTGAAAAAGTGTCCCAACCCTCGGTTTGAGCTAAGTAGAGTATTAAGATCGAGATTCATCCGGAGAAGCACTAAACTAAACATCTACAGTACTCTCAATATTCCTGTTCTGATATATGAAGCTGAGTCGTGGACATTATCGGAATCAGACAAAAATCATCTGAAGGTATTTGAGATGAAGGAGTTTCATATGATTTATCGCGTACGATACAATAATGAGCTATATGATATGCCGACTTTAGTATCGTATCGGCTTGACATGTATGAAGCACCACCAAATATCGCGCAAGCTAGACCCGAAGGTTCCCGACGACAACGGTTGCGATGGTTAGATTGCCTTGAAGGAAAGCTTACATCAAAAGGAATCATAAACTGGACCGCTGAGACCGCAAGCCAAGAGCTATGGAGACAAATTCTGTGTAGATTTTGAATCAATAATAATCATATGTATGTATTTAATTCAACATTTAAAAAATTGTAACAAATGATATTTATTGAAGGGGCGCCACTATCGACTTTAGCCTCAGAAAAACGTCTTAGAGTCGAAGTATATAGAAGAAGTAGAAATTGAAGAGCTACATTTAATAGATTTGTCATAATTGAAACTTTTTCTATTTATTCATTAACTAAATATTTGATTTTATTAAAATTAAAGAAAATGTCAAAACTTAATTTTTGTTTGTCTTATAAATATTTTCTAAGTAAAATCTCTAAACAAAAATAAGATTACACTCATAAAATTGAAGTGGCGAAACTATCGACTTTAGCCTAAAAAGGACTATAAATATTTGTAATTATAGAGATCCTAAGTAGATATCGAAGAGCTTCATTTACTGCACACATTTTGCGTCGCTGAAACGTCTTCTTTTTCTGAATTTTCTATGCTAAATTTCATTTATTTTTTAACTAAGCAAAACCTTAAAAAAAATCACTTTATAGACATGAATTAACCTAATCAATATAAGTTTACACTCATTAAAATGACAAATATTAAACCTAAAGAAACTTATGTTCGGGAACTTAGCATGCAACTTAGCACCATACCTTATTGAGGCATCGATACTTTCATGAGAGTGACAAGAAAAGGAATACCAGTCCTTGAACTTGAGTAGAGAAACAATACTTGGAGCTAACTTCCTCTAGGTAAGCAGCATTGTCTAGAGTTTAAGACATAGGGCTCCCATAATGAATGTTCAAATCATTGTTATTTTAGTTTTCTGTTCTTTATTGAAAAATATTTATTGTATCTATTCAATGATTCTAAGCAATGACATATTCACATAGTCCCAGGCGGAAATTTAGAAGACTAATTTAAGTTTTACAAATTATTTAGAATTTCGATAACTAATGTCTTGGAAGACGTTCCTAAGAGTTATGTTAGACATTATCTTGTAACCTTTAAAGAAGGTTTATAAACTATTGTTAAGCATTTTCAAAACTTCTTTAAGAGAATAGTCCTATTTTATATGCATTTAATACACATTGCTCATAAAACTTCTTAAGGACAAGTCTGAGATCAGTATGCTATGCACATGTTTCGTATAATAATTTTTGATTAATTTTAGAATACTACACCCAGAAACTGAAATAGTATCTGTTACTATTACTAAAATATAGACTTTAAAATTTTGCTTTCATACAATTGTAAAAAAAAAAAACAAAATAGTAAGCTCTAAAGTTACCATATTAATTGTGCATTTCTATTCTTTTCTCCTTGTGTTTCTTAATTTATACATTAAGCTAAGAATTCATTTATCTTTGGAATTGGAGGGGCGCCACTATCGACATTGGTGGTAAAATTTAAAACAATTTATTAAGAATTGTTTAAATTGGCTAAAATTAAATATCTGTAGAGTTAATATAAATTTAAAAAGCTTGCTAAAGTATCTCTTGTAAAAGTAAAATACTTTTTGTAAAATATATCTAAATATATATATAAATCATTGTTTTTATATTGTTCTCGTTTTGTTGCTTAATAAAAAATAGCATGAATGACAACATTAAGAAGATCAGATTTAGAAGTATTTCAGATGTTTTGACTAAAACTATTTAGTGTCTTAGAAAAATCATTGAATTCTTCAATAGAGATATCTTATACCTTTTTGATTTACTGTATAATGGTCTCACTGAGAACAGGAATGGTCAGTAATTATATATCTTTGATGTTAAGTTCCTGAATATATTCTATTTTAAAAGCCAATTCGGATAAACTCCAAAATTATTATCGGATAGTCTAAAATTATAATCCTCCATGATTGAGAAACACTACAAGATATACCCTCAAAACTTCAATGGTAAATACCTGAAGGAAACTAATTATAAAATTAAAACGAATGTCATTAATTAGGTTTGTAGTTTTCAATTGTATCCTTTGAATCGGAGTAGGGGCGCCACTATCGGCATTGGTGGTAAAATTTGAAACTTATCTTGAATCTTAAAACATATTTTATCTAAGAATTCTATAAATAGTCGCACAGTCTTGATTTTATGATAAAAGCATTATTATGAAATCATAAGGAACAAACAATAAGTGTTTGCCTAAAAATAGCCATAAGAACAATTTAGATATATACAAATTCAACCTTTTTTTAAAAATGGGAATGAGAATGTTTTTAACGATTTTGTCCTTTCTTTAAAATAGACTGATTTTTGTGAACATTTAAGGATTTATGTCAAAATTCAAACACCTTCTTAGAACTGCTCCTTATATAAATTCAGAAAACGAAACATACAACAATTTTAATTTAATTGATAACAAAAAAACTGTGTTAAAAACCTCCTTTTTGGAGGGGCGCCACAATCGCTTAGTATATATAACCTCTTGTAGTCACTCCTAAAATCCATACAACTCTCTCTATTAAAAGTAGTCTACAAACTCCACCTTCCCCAAGCATTTCATTAAAAACCTATAAACCTACAGCCACTCAAAGTAGAAGTAGAGTCCTTAGAAAGATGTGAACAATCTAATTATAAATTTGAACATCTTTCACTTGAACAATAAATCCATATTGTAAACATTTTGCCAGACAAAATAATTAAAAGAGCTATACCACGAGCATCCCATCCCCCTCCGACAACCAGTGTAATTTTCTCTCGGAAGTTGAAGCATTTCCGTGATTTACCAATATCATAATCATGACAAGAGCCCTGACATCCATTCAGTTAGTCAGGCTGTTTTGTTTCGTAAACATGAAAACGAAAACGTGCCACCCCCCAAGTTAAGAACAATAACCCCAATCCGGTAGAGTAGATTATAAATTTTATTGTTTTGCTTCTCATATACTATGCGAGTTGAGTGTGGAATGCAATGGCGGAACAAAAACAGAACCGAACCGAACAGAAACAAAACTCAGCAGAAAGAACAGCACAAGGTGATGGTGAAGGTGTTGTATGTATATGTATGACGGTTCACAGCGGCATCACAAGAATATAACATTTATCTTATCGATTTAACCGCGTTATTCTCTGCGGAAGAAATTCAACTTGAAATTAGCGTAATTTCCATGAAAGCCACAGCAACTACAAATGATGATGACTGGGATGATAATGTAATCGGGCGTATAGTATTCGTAGTAGTAGTCGTACCTGCACTGTAACGTACGTAATGTAAACAGAAACACTGTTTAATAATTTATTTGCCTTTCATATTTCATGTGCCCTACAAAACACATCTCTTCCACTATACTATTTACTTAATCCAATTTTTCATTTCTGTTTTGAGAGATGGTTGGAGGTGCATGTAGGTTTTTTCGGTATGCGTGTATGCATTTAGATTGGAGGTGTAGGATTTTAGTGGAACTTTGACGATAACTCTAATACATTCGTCATCACTGACTCTATTCAGAGGAAAAGGGAAAACTAAAACACTGATGCTTGTAAACACTTGGGAAGCAAACATTTATTGATATTACTGCTATAGCTCTGAATACAAAAGGAAAACTATATCAAATAATATAGTTAGTTTAACTTTAATGATTTCTTCACGACACTGAAGAAATATACCTTTAAAATGATACCCATGTTATAACTGTCAAGTCTCTTAACTCCAACTCTGACGATGCTGAGTTCGAACCGTCTGAATTTTTCGTAAGAAGTTTCTTTTTTCATATGCGTAGGAGATACTAACTGACACCACCGCAATCATCATTTTCAGGTACTCATTAAATAGCCAGCTTATTAGGAAGGAAATATTTAAGAAAAGAGGGAACACTAAGGCTAATGTAGAAGAGCAATTGATAACCTGATAGTCATGTGACTTAGCAGTGAGGTTTACCATATTAAATGGTTAACAAATTAAAAAACTTATTAACTTATTTTATGGTTGAAAATCGAATCCTTAAAAAATGGTTCTAAATTATAATTAAGAAGGTTTTGCAATTAAAACAACAAAATTAAGAATTAAACTTTGAATTTGAAGTTAAGATTTAAATATATTTTAAAAAATATTTATACATTGCGTCACCTGAGGGAAGCGTTATGAGTTCGAGCTTGGAAAGGCGACACAATTTTTTCTGAACAATGTTTAGTGTTCATTTAGTCGGTTGAAATTTAGTTTGAAAAAGCCGGACAGACGGACAAAATAAAACTAAATACAAATATAATTAACAAATTTTGCACAGAGCCAAAAAATTAAATATGTTCGACACTCATTTAAATATGTACCATACACATTATTTTGATCAGCTCTAATCACACATTGATCATATTTATGATTTATTGATTAGGCTTCATTTTTTAAGTGGGAATTTAAAATTCCCCCGTATGTCATAGAGAGAATAACGTCTCTCAATTTTCTCAACAGAGCTAAGCCTACCATGATCAAAAACATTAAATTTGTGTTCTATCCTGAACACTTTTTTTGAGATTGAATAGAGTCAGTGATGAGCCGTCTGCTATTTTAACGAGTGTATTTGAGGTACCCTTTTATTTCATCCACATCGAAACGACGAGGGTGGCGTCAGGTAGTATATCCGACTCACACGAAAGAAAAATTCTGACGTGTGCAATGAGGATCGAACTCATAATCATCAGACTGGAAGGTGAGAGTGCTAGCAACTACACCAACCAACTACCTTATCATAATATTAATCATTAAATAATTAATTATTAAGCAGTTTTTTTAATATTTAAAAATAAAATAAAAATTAAAAATTTACAGAATAACTTTAAGTTTAATTTTTAAAAATTATAAATAAAAGTTTTAAAACAATATTTTTTTATATTTTAATAGTGTTTTTGAAATTAAATCCTAATACACCTACCTAAAACAACTATCTATATATTTTTATTTGTTTTATTTACAAAAATACAAAAAATATATAGTTAAAAAAATCACACATTTAATGAATATGATGGAAGATTTTTGTAAATTTTTCTTATTTTTAAAAATGTTTGTTAAAATTTAAAATTGGTATGATGAAAACAAAAATNAAATGTTAAGTAATAGTTAATAGTGTTTTTCAAAATTAAATCCTAAATTATTATTAAGTTATTTACAAAATTACAAAAAATATATTGTTAAAAAAAATCACACATTTAATAAATATGATGGAAGATTTTTGTAAATTTTGCTTATTTTTAAAAATGTTTGTTAAAATTTGAAATTGGTATAATGAAAAAACAATGGACTCTTTTGGTTAAAGGTAATTATAAAAATTTTGAAACATTAAGAAAACCCCTAATTTAATTTGAAAAAGTTGAAAATAAATATTTAAAAAATATTAAATGTAGAAAATGTTAAGTAATAGTTAATAGTGTTTTTCAAAATTAAATCCTAAATTATTATTAAGTTATTTACAAAATTACAAAAAATATATTGTTAAAAAAAATCACACATTTAATAAATATGATGGAAGATTTTTGTAAATTTTGCTTATTTTTAAAAATGTTTGTTAAAATTTGAAATTGGTATAATGAAAAAACNCTAATACACCTACCTAAAACAACTATCTATATATTTTTATTTGTTTTATTTACAAAAATACAAAAAATATATAGTTAAAAAAATCACACATTTAATGAATATGATGGAAGATTTTTGTAAATTTTTCTTATTTTTAAAAATGTTTGTTAAAATTTAAAATTGGTATGATGAAAACAAAAATAATGGACTCTTTTGGTTAAAGGTAATTATAAAAATTTTGAAACATTAAGAAAACCCCTAATTTAATTTGAAAAAGTTGAAAATAAATATTTAAAAAATATGAAATCTTTAAAATGTTCAAAATAAATAGAGATTTCACAAAAATAAAAACATTTTTTAAATCTGATTAATTCTAATATTTATAAAAAATATACAAAATTCTTATATTCCAAAAATATTAAAAACAAACAAAAAATATAACTCATTAATTTCATGATAATTGAAATTAAAAAATTTTATGTTTTTTTTTATTTCAATAAATATGAAATTTAAGAAATACCTAAAATAATAAAATTAATAATTTAATTCAACAAATTTTTAAATATAAAATAAATATACTGAGATTTAAAAAAAAAAATTTGTTTATTACTTATTATCAAATTTTTTAAGAATATTAACTTTAAATATTAATAAAAAAATGGAAATAATAATATATACTTTGTGGAAGGCTTTTCGGGTTTTTTTTTTATAAAATTCACAGAGTTTTTATCAACCTAAGGCAATAAACCTGAAGTAAATCATTCAAGTTTAATTTTTTTTAAATTAATAACAAAAAAGTGTAGATTATTTTTAATATCAATATTTTGAGTTTAGAACACAGACTTTGAAAATTGGTATATTTGTAAGGTTTTTCTTCAAAGGTATATTAAAAAAATTTAAAGGTGAATTTAGATTTTTGGTGTAAATAATTACATTAATTAAATTATTACAATTAATAATTAAAATTTTAAAACACTTTTAAATGTGATGACATTTTTAATGCTTCGAAAGACAAGTTATGAATTAAAAGCATATTTAAGATTAAAATAACAAAAAAAACACTAAATCACACAACGAGCTAAAGATGACTCAAGGTGTAGCAGTGATATTAAGGAATGTTTGCTTTGATGTGATATCTGCTATTTTAACGAGTGTATTAGAGGTACGCTTTTTATTTAATCAACATCGAAACGACGAGGGTAGCGTCAGGTAGTATATCCGACTCACACGAAAGAAAATTTCTTATGAAAAGGAGGATCGAACTCAGAATCATCAGACTGGAAAACGAGAGTGCTAGCACCTACACCAACCAACTATTAAAATTAAGGTAGACTTAAATCCAACATTTTTAGGAATAATTAAGAATTTACAATTTTTGAGAACATATAAAATAAAACCATTTATTGAATATTATTTCCTTATATAGAGTTTTTTTGAAACGTTTATTGTACAACATTTATCAAAGAAAATACGTGAATAAATTTAACTTTTCTCTAGTGATAATGATAGTATTTTAAATACTTCATCTATCGGCCTAAAAGTAAAGGACGAAATATATACAAAATTTAAAATAAAAGCGTTTTATTGGGTTCAGCCTCCTAGATGATAAATTACATCTAAGCCTTGAGAAAAGAATGAATATATCTGACAACAAAACTGTTAGTGTTCGTTTAGTCGATTCGTTTAGTTAATTGAATATGAATTCGAACACGTTTACGCCGGACAGACGGACAAAAGACAACTAAACGTGAAAAACTAAGACCAAAAGTTGTATTCTTTTACGAAGGTCCCTGAGTAGTTTTTTGTAGGGATAATATTAAAGAGAATAATTTGATAAAGAGAAAGAGGTAGCAGAATGAAGGTAGCACATGCAAAAAAAAGCCTGCTTAAATACGTCCTCCGCTGCTCTTGAATTTATGTTTGGATTTTGATTTGATTCAGACGATTCTGAGTTCTATCCTCAGTAGAGATTTAAGATTTTTTTGTTTTTTTTCATAATTTTCATGTATACTTGTGAAATTAGGAGACCACTTGTCGCTGATTTACCTCAATCCAAAGGATAGAAGGAAAACTAGAGCACTGATGTATAAAAAGCTAGTGCTAAATATATTTTTCTGAATAGCACATATGGAGCTCCAAAAATTAAGCAGGCTTCAAAATACAAGATTTTATAATTAAATTTAAAGAACCTAAGTAGAACGAAAGGATCTTACCCGCATTTAGTAAAATAGCTGAAATATCAATATCTCTGCATAGAAAACGGATATATGAAGTTTCAAAGAACTCTTCTATGCATAATGTATTTAAATAAGCATTTGTTTAACTTTTGGTTAGTTATGTGTTAAGCTTGGATGATGTTTAGTAATTGATATATTCGGCGTTCAATTTTGATTTGCTTCAATTCACAGATAAACCGAACAAAACCCAACACTGTTCAGGATTAGACTTTTACTCTTCAATTTTAAATTGTATATTTCATATGAAATACTAGGAATTAACGCTTGGCAAATGTTTCCATATTTTCAAGTAGAGAGATTAGTCTTCCTTTCTTATTATGGCTGGCCACTAAAGATGACTAATGGCCAATCAAAGTGTTCCATTCCACAAAAGAAAATTGTGTGTATCGTAAACTTGTGGATCGCGATTCTTCTTCAAAATTCAACATTTTCAAGACAATCAAAACCCACAACTTCCAAAAATCTATACAAAATACAAAAAGTGAACAAAGTAGAGATCCAACACATGCCAGAAATCCAGCCATGCAATTACATTATGTGAAACTGTTAAAAGTTAATATTTATTGATAACAGAAACAGAAGCGTTACATCATTGGTTTCTGTTTATTCAATTTACTTTTTTTTATTTTTTTTTATTTATTATTGTTATTTTTGGTTTAGCACACGGAAGCGTTGCAGCAGTTGCTCGTGTGCTAAAGTTAAAGAAAACACAATTGCAAAGTCAGCTCTGCAAAGCCAACCAACTGATAGTAAAATGCACTTTATCGCATATACAAAACGTTGTGTCTGTCAGTCAAAAGTCGGTGTCGTCGTCGTCGACGACAAAATAAACAAAAAAAAAAAAAAGTAAGAAATATTGTTATTGTTGTTTTTTTTGTGTGTTGCATTTATTTTTATTATTTCTCATTTAACCATGAAAAATTGGGTCACTATTACCAAGTCGAGGCGTATAGCCACTATCTTTACCCCGAACTAACTAACGAACGAACGCCACATCTAAAGTGCGTTTGGCGCGCACTGAATATCTATTCGCGATCTATATGAGTAACCATTTGGATTTGGATTTTGTTTTGTTGTTTTGTATGAAACAAAATTGTTTGGCAGTTTGTTTATTTGAAGAGGAAGGGCTGGTGAACTTGGCTTGTTTTCGTTGTTATTTTTTGGAAATTCGCAATATTTGTTTTGGTTTTGTGGGTTTTATGGGTCTTATGAGTGAACTTCATTCTCATTGTGACGTTCGAAAAAACCTTAAGGTTTTTATGATGCAATTTTTATTTTTAACGGGAAGGAGGTAATGTGGCCTTCCTTTCAAGCTTTTGTTTAGAAAGGTTGTTTAATGTGGGTTTGGATGGGTTTTACAATATTTGTCATTCTCATAGAAATATTTATTTCACTCCCGAAAAGTTTAGCTAGGCTTTTTAGAGAAAAAGAGTGAATTTCACTCCTAAATTGGAGATTAGAGTGATTCAAGGTGTCTGGAATTGCCGACATGATAGCTTTTTGTGGGACTTATTCGGAGTTAATGTTCAGGAACAACGATGAAATGAACAAGCTTACTTGATTCTTCACAAGCTGGCCATACCTTACATAGAGAGCCTTCCTCCTTCGAGAATGGGAGTCTCATATAAAATTTCAGTCTTGGATTTTCAGTCTCTTCGTCTGTCCAGACTTTTGGATCTTTGCACAGAACAAATATTATCATCAAGAGTAACAAAAAGAAGAAAACATAAATCTTGAGCTAAAGTCTTATACTTTGGCTAAAAGTCTCGTTCGACTGCTGTCTTATTTTATATAATATAATAATTCCCGATTTGAAACGACTTTAGTCTTTCGTCAGTCCCAGAAAAGACTGACATTTTTCAGTCTTTGCACAAATTATGAAAAAGAGTTCTACCCTCGCTGTCCTCTATAATTGTATCGGTAGAATTCGATCTCTTCTACACACAGAAAAAGTATTAAATTTTACTAAAAAATTACTACTTCAGTAGTCAAAAACCAACCTACATTTAAAGTAGTAAAATTTTAGTAATTTTTACTACTTACTAAAAAGTAGTAAATTTTGCTACTCAAAATAGTAACTCATATTAAATAAATAAAAATAAATTAATTGTTTTTTTTTTATTTGTTATTAAAAATTAGGTTTTTTTTAATTTCATTAAGTTTTTAAATTTTGTTTAACTCCACTGGAAAAGTAATGCTTGTGGTAGGCTTTGAACTCGAACACATTTTGCATTAACTTCTACAAAGTNTGATATTAAATAAATAAAAATAAATTAATTGTTTTTTTTTTATTTGTTATTAAAAATTAGGTTTTTTTTAATTTCATTAAGTTTTTAAATTTTGTTTAACTCCACTGGAAAAGTAATGCTTGTGGTAGGCTTTG
>JXPG01072167.1:284-10746 GCA_001015175.1 Megaselia abdita | reverse complement strand
TTTTTTTTTTTATTTTTTTTTTTTTTTTTTGAGAATTTTCATAATTTGTAAAGGTTTTAGACTTTCAAATTTTGTGAGGATTGTGTTCCTTTTGATAGACATTGCGAGCAGTTTAAGAAATGATAAATAAACAAAAATTTATAAAAATAAGAATCCTTGAATAATTTTAACATGGAATATTAAGAAGTATTATTACCAGTAAGAATTTTATATATTTGTAAAATAATTTGAAAATCCATCCCAAAGCTTTAAGAAATAAATCACAATCAATTTAATTAAACTCTTTATCCAAAATCCATAAAACCCAACAAAACGTGAAAGAAAAAAAACCTCCTTAAAAACCACTCATTATATAATTTTCTAAAAAAAATCTCCTCAAAACCGCTTTGAAAAATAATAAAAATTCCCAAATCTTCAGGTCAAACTAGAACGCGTAACAATGCTGGATTAGAATATTCAGGAACCGGAGGTGCTGCCGCTGATTCTCCTCATCAAGGTCGAATGAGCTTCTTTTCGAAGCTATCGTCAAGATTCAGTAAACGGTAAGTTTTTTAAAAATATGTTTCCGCTAAAAATTTGATTTCAAAATTTTCATGTTAAATATTTTGGAATGCGCTTTAGTGATATTTTACGCATTATTTCTTTCGCATGAATTTAATTTAAAAAAAACGCATATTTTCAAAAACTACATAATTAAAAAAAATATTATATCCTGGTCTGGATTTCATAAGTTGCATATTATTTTTGTATTTAAAAAACAAACACGGTAGAAAATTTATCGATTTTTTTTATTTATTTTAAAACATCATTTTTCACATCTTTTTTGTTTTTTTTACTCATTTTGAAATTTTTTGTAATAATTGGTGGTTATTGGGTTTATTGTTATGTTTAAGTTGTCTTTATTGTTTTTTGCTTTTTGGGAAAAGGGCTTCGTGTTTTTTGTTAAAGATTTTTTTTCTTGGGGTTTTTATTAAGGATTTTCTCTTTAGAAAAATTATTTCTTGTTGTGCTTTTTTGGTTAAACAATTATCTATTGTCCGGATTTTTTTGTTCGAGAAAATTAAAAAAAAATCAAAGCTAAAATATTGGTTCAAGATACGAGATTAATGAGCAATATATTAGACAAAAATCATTAGTATCTGTCAGTCTTAAAACTACGTAAGCCAAAAGATTTTGTCTTTTCCAAAAAGACAAATTTTAGGAAGTTCATGGAAACTTTTAAAAAATCACAAAAGTCTTGTGAGTGTTTTCCACCTTGTTCGGCCTTTTCAATGTACTCAAACAAGTTCATCAACTTCTTGTATTGTATTTGTGGATCCTAAACAGTTACCCAATAACTCCACCTAAATTACAAACAATTTTCAAAATAGCTCTAAATAAAATCGATAAATTCACAGAAAATAAAGCTAAGCAAATGCAAACTAAAACCAAAACGTAGAGTAAAAAAATCAACCATTCACTAAAAAAAACCTCACTTTAGCATTAAACTTAATATTAAAGTCGATTTTTGGCAAATATTTTTGTTGCTCATTTCAGGTTTAGGGTTCTGACAGCAAAGAATTAAAAAATGATAACAAAAACAATTATTTTCAAGATAAATAATTTTGAAATTATTTATATCGCAAAATTATAAACTTATTTATTAAAAATAACTTACTCTAAATCGATTGATACTACGAATCGAAAACAAAATATATTTAGCACAGATATTTAATTTAACAATATTTTTTTAAAATATCAATTTTTTAAATTATCTATATTTTTTGTATTATATGTTTTTAAGAAACTTTTTTTTTTTGATAATTTTGAAACAAACAAAAAACACAATATTGTAAAAATATTGTAACTTATTATAACTTATTAATTATTATTATTAATATTAAAATGCAATAAAAAGAAACCTTTTTCGTTCACAAAATCATCGCATTTTACACAGTTTGAAAGTTGATACTAATTTTTACTAAGTCTTAATTTTTTAGTGACTAAAAGCTAGGTTTAATTGCTTGAGTGATATTTTTTTTTTGTCAGTTTTTAAAAGATCTCTCGGAACTTTAACTTTTTCTTTTTAATTTGAATTAAAAAAAAATCATTGTTAAGTTTTAATTTTTTTTTTTAATAATTCTTGAAACCATAAATACCGGACAAAAAATATGAATTAATTTTTAAAAAAACCCAATAAAATTGTTATTGCCTTTCAAACTGTGTCCACATTTTTCTTGCATGTTTTTTTCCCTTTTTTTATGATTGAGACAGGATCAGGATATGAACAAGCTGTTAATTAGATGTTGTGTAGCTTTTGGATATTTTTGTTTTAAGCTTTTGTTGCTCTTATATTTATATTTGGTGGTGGTTCTAGAATTTTATTAAATATTTTTTTAAAAAATAAGAAGAAGACCCATTGAAATAATTTGAATTATTTTGAAATGAGTGAGCTCGTTGGTCCAGTCAAGTCCGCGTAGACAATGTTTATATCCTTGTTGGTTTTTTGTGTGTTGTTTATGTGTGGTTCCTTTATTTATTTTTGTAGTAGAGTTCAAAAGCATGTGCGTTTCAAAAATCATTCATTGTGGCACAGCTAAAGAAACTAACAAAGAATTTGAGAATCTTAACCAGTTTTTTGTATCATTTTTTCATATCGTTTTTTGTTGTCATCTTTATATAAAACTTTTATTATATTTGTCAAGCCATGACATTGATGTTAAATATACTTTTTGATGGTTTTTTTGGAGGTCTTTGATAAATAGCTTCTTCTTGAAATTGTCTACTAATTTTAGTTTAGGAGATTGATATATCATGGTTATTCAGTTTTCAAGTTTTCTTTCAGAACAATTCTGAGATTGATTCTCAGTCATAATTTTCCATTACAAGTTACCTCGAACGAACATGGCTCTTAATTTGAGTTATTTAAACGAACAAAACAAAACATTTATTTTTGAAAGAAAAGAGTCACAAACTAAACAAAAATTAGTAAGAGTTCGAAAAATGCACAAAAAATTATAATTACAAAATATAAAATTGAAAGGTTTATACATTTCCTACAAAATAAAAATAATAGAAAATTTATGAATTTCAGACTTATTCCAGGAAAAATAAACCTGTCAAAATGTTCTTATTTTTCGTTGAAATATATCGAATGATTGAACAGAATCTTTTTATTAAATTTACAATAATGTTCAGCTATGTTTTTGAATTCAGTACTTTCGAAACGCCCTGGTGTTACACATGGCAATTTGTAGTCGTCAGTTAGAACTTTCAAATGAGGTATCTCATTTTCGAACCAACCACGTTTTCCTTTACTTTTAAAATCAACGTTGCAAAAAGTTTACGGACAGACAGGCGGGCAAAGCTTACACATTGCGGTTGGAAATAGCCAAGGAATTAGTCATACTGTGATATAGTCGAAAATAAATAAAAATGAAAACTGTTTTGGTGCTCTTTTCAAAGACGTATTTATTTTAAAAGAGTTCGT
The DNA here is from genome assembly GCA_001015175.1 of Megaselia abdita. Taxonomy (NCBI): domain Eukaryota; kingdom Metazoa; phylum Arthropoda; class Insecta; order Diptera; family Phoridae; genus Megaselia; species Megaselia abdita. The sequence continues at coordinate 7,277 of JXPG01072167.1, read as the reverse complement.
GTCTTAAGTCTTTTGTTTATTTTTATTTTTAAAGAGATTCATTCTTAGTTCTTTCCTCGGTAAATGCATAACATTTTTGTTGAAAAGTCTGACATTTCGAGTGCAATACTCAACACACATTTTCAGAAAGTCTTTCACCAAGAAAAAAGATTAAATAAGAATTAAAAGAATAATTTTTTTGTACTTATTTTTACGGATAAAAAAAATATACTTTTTTAAAAGTGTAAATTTTTTGTACTTATTTTAACGGATAAAAAAGTTATACTTTTTTAAAAGTGTAAAATAAAAGCAATAGAAAGTTTTAGTGCTCTTTTCAAAGACTTTTTTATGTTAATGAAGTTCGTGTCTTAAGTCTTTTGTTTCTTTTTATTTTTAAAGAGATTGAACTTCCTGAGCTCTAAAAGGAATAACATTTTTGTTGAAAAGCCTGACATTTCGAGTGCAATACTCATCACACATTTTAGGACGAAAAATTACAAATAATGTAAATTTTTCGCACTTAATTTTACGGATCTTTTCGAAGACTTATTTATTTTAATAGAGTTCGTGCCTTAAGTCTTTTGTTTCCTTATATTTTTAGTTCTTTCCTCGTTACATTAATTTTTGTTGAAAGTTCAATACTCAACATAAAATAATGATGAAGAGTGTACATTTTTCGAGTTTAATCTTACGAACAAACAAATTAAACTTGATGAAAAACTTCAAATTTACATTGTAAATTTAACCAAAAAATATAGGTATTTGAAACCTAGTTAATTTTATGTATTCCCTTCTGAAGTTTACAGACATTATTGAGAGACTGACTAATATGTATCAAAAAGCATTATTTTGAATATTCTTTTTTCAAGCGTTTTTAATGTCTGGGATCAGTAAAAAAAACCTTTCTTCGCGTCTTCCGTTTTGATTCAAAAATAGAACATTCTGTATAAAAATGTACGATTTCAAATGCATCTTCAAAATTTCGAATCTCTCGTTCAAAACAATATCAATGTAGGTCTTCATTACCATTCCAAAATTCCTCCAACTATAAAAAAAAGTTTATCTTCCCCAAAAAAATCCAACGTCAAAACTCCAAAAACCACCCAAAAGTTTTAAAAATATATATATAACCATGGCTTGAAACATAAAAGAAAAGGTTTTGTTTATTATTTGTTAAATTTTGAAAGTCAGTCTTTGTAGAAAAAAAGTCGAAGTCTTTTGTATAAAACAATTATATTTTTTTACATTTTTCTTTTTTAATGAAAATAAAATAAATAAAATGGTCACACGTTCTGCAAATGTTTTGTTTTCCAAAATATGCTCATGATAAATAATTCAAAATTTCAAGAAAACTTATGATGTCTTATTTTTTCACATCTTTCCATTGTTTCTATTTAAAATTCTTTTTTTTTTTATGATTTATGTTGTTTTTTTATTTAATTTCTTTTTGTTTTTAGGCCAAATCCGTAAATTTGAAATTCTGAAATTAAAAGAAAATTCACTAAAAAGAAATTTGAAATTTTGCGAAAACTAACGAAAAGAAAAGCGAAAACGAAAATCACAAAACACAAAGTTATTTATAAAGTAGAAGTTATGATAATGAGAAATCATAATTGTTTAGTTTTAATGTTAAATTGTTCAAGAAAAGAAAAATTATGATGATTTGAGGAAGAAGATATGAGAGTAGGAAAGAAAACTTTGGACAGCTGTGACCATTTTATTTATTTTGTAAATATAAATAATTTTTAGTAAATTAAGTAGATCAAAGTTGAAAGAAAAAAAACACAAAAGATGTTAAATATTAAAGAAAAATATGTTTGTTGTTTCACAATAAAAGGGGGACTAGAAGTTAAGTTTTCAAGATGATATGTGAAGCTGAAGGCTGAAAGACTGGATGCAGTATTTTTTGTATAATTTTTTATATATTTTTTTGTGTTTTGTGATTTTTTATTTCCTTTTTTAAAAACAAACAAAAAAATATTCAAATTTTTCCCGATAAAACCAATAATTATCGATCTCGATTTTCTCACACACCTTCAACAAAAACCAACTCTAACAGCAAAAAGGAAAAGGATTTACTTAAGGCGAATGCGCAAAACGATTCTTCACCGACGACCACGAATTGAATGAATGAATGAAAGAACGTGTCAACATTATTATTTTTTGTTTTAATTTATTTTTTAGTTAGATTTTAATGAAAAATTTAGCATTTTTTTTCGTTTTGTTTATTATTTTTTTTTTTTTATGTAAATCAAATTTCCTCGCTACAAAGAAGAAACATAGATTTTCTTTCTCTAATTATTATAAATATTATTAATATTTTAATTATTATTAATATTATGATTAATATTATAATTATAAATAAGCAGAGTCCAAAGAGGAGGTGGAAATTTTTTTAATAACTGTAATTTTTAGTTTCAACTTTTTGAACAACTTTGTATTCACTATTTTATGGATAAAATAATAAATGTTAAATTTAAGGAACGCATACGAGAGAAAAAAATTGAAGAGAGAAGAAGATGAAATATGAAATTATGATACAGAAGATTTTTTATTTTACAATCAATAAAATTTTTGAAAAAAATACTATTTTTTTATTCATGATAAAGGTTTCAGAATGGTTTTGGAAGGAATGTAATATAATATACAAAGGAAAAACAAACAAACTATTCTGAAGTCTTTTCAAAAATCAAATTCAAATCAATGTCGTCGTCATCTTAATAATCATTTGCATGAGATGGTTGTTTTTCTTTTAGATTTTTTGTGATGAATGATTAGCTTCATTTACTAACTAACCGTTTTATTATTATTTTGCTATTTAGAAACAAATCAAACAAATTTACAGGTTTTTTATTTTTGTTTTTAACTTTTGGGATTTGATTTTTGTTTTTGTTTTCAGGGGGTTTTGAAATGGTTTTTTGTAAATACTTTACTAACAGACGGCACTTTTTGAATATTTCAACTGACGATAATACCAGACATATTTATAATACAAAATTACATTTTTAAAAAATATATAAATCAAGAAAGAAAGCTGTGAGATAAAAAAAAGGATTCGCTTCATAACGAAGTTACAAAGTATTTGAATCTGAAAAGAATGATTAGAGGAGGAATATTAAGAATAAGAAAACTTACCATTAAAATATTTTTGTTGTTACTTCGGTAAACATTTTATCTTTTGTTCGCAATATTGAACATTTTGATCAGCAAACTCGATATATCGAGCATTTTGGTCTTCAGACTCGATATATCGAGCATTTTGTAATCAAGCTCGGATCGATTGAGGGTTTTAGTCACAAAATCTACGAGTTTGCAAGTCAGTTTTGCTTTGTCTGTTGAGAATACTAAGAAATGCTCATAAATAAATAACATTTCAGAATTCAATAATTAAAAAAATATCTTTGGAAATAATAGAATATTTTAAGAAGAATTTTCTTACTTAGTCATATTTCTTCTGCAATTTTAGTTTTACACTCAGCGGAATCTACTTAAGTTTCGTCGCTGGATAGGAATCGAACTCACATCCTCTCGCTTTCCGGGCAATTGCTCTATCACTGAGCTACCTTGAACTTTACGTTCAATTTTAATGAGGGTTTAGTGATCTTATATAGATTCTCCCTCACACTGTTAGTTCCTATAAGGAATATCAGTGTAAAACTAAAATTGTAGAAGAAATTCTACCATTAATGATATGACTAAGTAAGAAAATTCTCCCTTAAAATAAATCACATATCAAGAAATTATTATTGTGTAATAAAATATTGATACATAGCTCAGAATAAAACCTGAGTCAGAACTTAAGCAGTAATTTCGAACCCATAGAACGCTGTTAAATCCCAAGATAGGTCAAGACTGACAAACAAAACAGCCTTTTCCAGACAGAAATTTTGTCGCTTTTCCTTTGCTCTATTGACAGCAATATTTAATTACAATAAATTCAAAGCTAAGTATTTACACTGAATTAAATGTTCTTATGGTTCTACTGATTTGTCGGATTCGCCACCACCCATAACGTGCTTGGATGAAACCATTACTACTTTAATTACTATGTTCTTTACTAGTTCGGGCAGGTCATCTCCGTATTGTACCTTTAGTTTTGTATCCTTACCAGCTTGATAAGTGTTTTCTTAGATAAGTATGGTCTAGGAACCCATCCTCGGGGCTGTCTTATCGTATGCAGGTAGGCCCATGCTATGGCTTTAACATTGCCCTCCTCATTCTTGAAGACTTTGAATGATTTTTCGTTAGAAAACTCAATAGTCCCGTGACTTAATGCGAAACCACCCTCGAAGCCATCACCGTTTTAATTAACAAATCCAGAACAGTTTCTTACACTCTTAACCTCGTATCTACGGCAATCCCGTTAGCAGTGCTCCCGTCTTAGCAGTTACTTTCTCATTATGTTTATCTTAACACTGTCAGATTGAGGAGCATCCGAAAGCTTTCATTAGTTAACCACAGCTTCACTTCGGGAATCATTAACCGCCTTCCTTTCAGCTTTTGCCGCCCTAAATTTGAGGTGATCTTCAAATCTTTTGCAAAGTTGACTTCTGTAATGGAGTTAATTTCGACATAATCCTCTAGGGCTCTGTCATCCATCATCCTTCGCTCTTCTCATACCGTGAGAGTTTCCATATTTAGAAACTTTTCCCCGGTCTTCCTCTTCATATTTGCCCTCAAAAATGTTATACCGCCGGGGGTCTATCTGTTCCGTGAGTTTCTTTAAATTCTTTATTATATAGTCACTCATCTTTACTTCAGGAGTGGAAGTTGATGCGACCTTTCTTTTCTACTTATGTTGAAAGTCTGTTTATGAGGTGGCGACCCCAGTCCCTTGCTCATTAAATCCTAGTAGCCCGTTTTCTCGTACTGAGTCCATCTGAATATCAGAATCTGAAAATGTATCTTCAGAATCGAACCCGTTTTTAATAAATCCTCTATTTTGTCGGTTGAGAAAGTCGGTCAATTCCTGCAACGCTCAACTTTACAGGAATAAGGCGCTTATACTATGGATCCTGCTTGTGTATGTATGAACGAGTATCGAACTGAGAATTTTAAGAGTGGAAGGCGAGAGCGTATATTCTTTTCAATTTGTTAAAGATTCTCGCAAATCATTCCTAATAAAGCAAAAATCCAACCTTCCACACCAAACACAGAATTTAACTTGAACTCAAGAATTCGCACATCAATCGCAATTACTCTGGAACTGGTTTACATTCGCACTATTGCCTTCAATTCTTATACACTTAAGGAATTTGTAAGGTTTTGTTAAATCTGCCTATAAAAAAATTCTTATGTCGAAAAAAGCAAGAACAAACTTTACTTGAATTTATTGCTCAAAACTAATATTGATTTCAAACTTATTTAATCTGGAGTTTTGGTCTTGTATTATTTTCCATTTATTCTTGCGCAGCAAAATCATAAAGAGAATATTTATTAAAAAATTAACAATGGTATTAAACATAATTTATAATCGACATTAAACTACTGAAACAAAAAAAATATCAAAACCAAACAAACATTTACAAAAAATCATGAGACAAAACCCCCCAAAAACAAAAATTTTATAAAAATAAAAAAGGTTATGGTTAACGGTTTAACGTTATAAATAATTTTAAAAAAATAATTAACAAAAAAAAAAAAACAATTATTAAAAATAATATAAAAAAAAAAACTTTTCAAAATTATAAAAAATTACATTAAAAAATGTACATTATGTTAAAACTTTTGCGTTTCCTGTATTTCTTTTATTTTATTTTAGGCCCAGCGATGGCCAACCAAATACATCATCAAACAGTTTTAGGTAATTATATGAAACAAATTCCAACATCAAAATAGTATACACTTTTGGAGGCTCTCTTTTTCTACTTTTCCTATTTTTTCAAAATATATATTCAAAATTATATAAGAAAAATATATATCTATAAAAATTTCTACATAGCAAATTGAAATGTCGAAATGCATGATGTTTTATGGAAAAGCATGTCTTTCTTCTAACTTAATTCACACCTTTAACAAACTAACACACTTGAAAAAAAGAGCAAGTTTTCCGCTTTCTTCCTCCTTAATTTGTGTTCTAGTTTTTGTTTGAAGCCAGATTCCGAAAGGATTCAAAAACTCACAACAAAAATCCTCTTTGCATTCTCTTTGAAGCCTTTCGCATGACAGCAGCACAAACGCTGAGGAACCAGCCAAACCAAGGGTCTTGAGATTCACTTGGTCTATGAAAACCACTTCACCTCTAATGCCTGATGAGATTATGCAAAAAATTCGATTGGTTTTAGACAAAAATAATTGTGATTACGAGCAACGGGAAAGGTTTGTAGTTGGCTTTTGTTTGTTAAGATTTGAAAATTTAAATATATTTGTTTTAGATTTGTGCTATGGTGTGTTCATGGAGATCCAAATACGGATTCATTAGTTCAATGGGAAATCGAAGTCTGCAAACTACCGAGATTATCGTTGAACGGTGTTAGATTTAAGAGAATTACTGGTGAGTTTTGAAACTTTTTTTTTAAATATTTAAATGGTTTTTAATTGGAAGTAATGAGGGTTTTTTTTTAATTAAATTAGAATTCAAAATTAAAACAACCAAAATATTATTATAAGCAGGGTTCATACAAAGGCTTTCTAGGGCTCTTTTTATATAATAATACTTAAGTTTTCATCAACCCAGGACAAATTCAGGGGATCTTGATCAATATTAAGCCATCATTTTTATTTGCAAGTTTTAAATTTTATGTAATTGTTTAATTTTAAATATAAAGAAAAGTTATGAATTAAAAAGAGATTCAAGACAAAAATTAACGTATTCTTAGAACAACAAAAAAATATTTTGAAAATTTTAAGAATAATTAAAAAAATGAAACAACTCTTACAGTATATTAAATTCGAAAACAAACAAAAATTCAATAAGATTTCAACTAGTTTGAATTCTATTGAAAAAATATTTTTTTTATCAAAAATGTTAAAAGTATAATCAAAATTAATTTTTATAAAATTTTCAAAACAATA
>JXPG01072125.1:0-14236 GCA_001015175.1 Megaselia abdita | reverse complement strand
CAAGTTTTTGAAGGGCCCCTTTTTTTTTTTTTTTTTTTTTTTTTTTTTTTTTTTTTTTTTTTTTGTTTAGTTAAGAAAATCTTAAATGATTCAACAAAAAGTGTCGAAAGTATAATCAAAACTAATTTCTTTAAAAGTTTTTAAAATAAATTTTGAGAATTCTTTAAAGACATTTAACTTTTAAGAATTGTGAAATTCAACAAAAAAAAGTGTTCAGAAAATGATACAAATTGATTAATTTAATAAAAAAAATTAATAGAAAGATTTATGGAATAAAACAAAGAATTATTTAAAAATAAATTCAAAGATAAATATTCGGTGATTAAAAATGTAAGTAATGTTTTTTTTTATTTTTATTTTTAACACAAATGTTCATTTTTAAAGTTATTCATATATGTTGTTTCAAATTAAAATTTCAAAATATTGTTTAAACTTCAATCTCTAAATTCAAATTCAATTTTGAAAGCTTATTTAAATTTTTAAAGTTTTATGTCTGATTTTTTAATATTTTGATGAAATGTGAAATAATACTCAATGATGTTACCTTTCATAGTCCGTCTTTAATTTTAGTTACAAAAATCTTATCCAATTTTTAGATTTGATATCGCGTCTTAAAATTTGGGAATATATTAAAAAATTACAATAATTTGATTTCTTAAAAAAAAAAAAATGTTGAAAATATAATCAATACTAATTGGTTTCTGCAAATTTAATAAATGTTTAAAGATATTTATTTTTTAAGAGCTGTTAAATTTAAAAATAAAATAAAATAAATAAATTAATTAAAAAATGGTGTTTAAAAATGTAAGACAAGTTTTTTTTTTTTATTTTTAAAGTTATTGAGATATTTTGTATAAAATTAAAATTTCAAAATATTGTTTAAATTTCAATCTCTATATTCAAATTCAATTTTGAAAGCTTATAATTTTTAAAGTTTTATGTCTAATTTTAAAATATTTTATTTTTTAATAATTTTTACTTTGCGCAATGTGAAATAATACTCAATTATGTTATCTTTCATAGTCCGATTTTAAGGTTTTTTTTGTTTGTTTTAAATACCCGAATGTACCTTCTCCGTCTGTCTGTCCGTCCGTCCCTTTCCATTTTAATTATTGTTTAATTTTAGTTACAAAAATCTTATCCAATTTTCTAGTTTGATATCGCGTTGTAAATGTATTATTAAGGACTTCAAATTTCTATCATTACATTTTGGAATTTTATATTTCAGTGGCGTTCATAATTGCGTTATCTTGAAACTCTTATCAAAAAATAGTCAAAACATTGTATCTAAGTACGAACATTTAAAATTTTCTTACTTTTTTTCTATTTGTACTAAAGTAGTATCTTTTTAGTTAAATTTTTTCCAAGTGTAGTATTTTATTTCCAATGTTTATTTTCCGCTCCTTCATTTTGAAGTTATAAATTAAAAGGAAAAACAAATAATATTTTTTTATAAATTCTCCAAACCCACACAAGAGAAAACTCGTTTCAAAAAATTCAAACGTGTTCACTGAGGCTCGAACACATAAACGCCATTATGGAAGGCGACCTACATCCTATTCACCTACACCAAACAAGTAATATACAAAAAGTAATAAACGTTTAAACGTAACGTAAACCTTCACGTGACATAAATAAAACAAAATAACTTGAAATAAAATAAAAGTAACTTGAGTTTCGTTTAAATTTCTCAATGCATATGTATAACGAACACATAGACATTTAGATGAGTTAAGCAAGAGCCAACTAGTATACACATATAATAATATATGAATATTAAAAAGAATAAAACAAAAAAAACACGCAGAGAAAATTCTTGCTTGAGCGGAAGAAAGTACTTAAAATAAAATAACAGTCTGCGAAAGTCTCAAAAAAGAACACAACTCCAACTAAAACAAGTGTCTTAAAAAATTCCTTCTCCAACGATGAAATAAAACTATCTATCTATCCATCTACATAATAAAAGAAACACAACATGGTCCACATGGTCATCAGACTTTATATTATAACTTGCTAGCAAGCAAGCAATGTATCTATACTATACAAGTAAGTAAAGTATAAAGAAGAAGACAGACAGACAGCACTACAAATGAACGAGGAACGAACGAAATAAGAAAGAACGACAATCGAAGCGAACGAATAAACGAACGAACGAGCAATCGAAGCGAACGAACGAAACGAACAGAACCAAACCTATCTAAGCCAAACCAAACTAAATACAACAACAGAAATATTATATCAACCGTCATAAACAATAGTAGCACTTAAACAGCAGAACGAACGGACGGACGGACGGACTGACTGACTGGGTATATTATATAGGGTAGTTTTCGGTTTCATATGAATATATTCTTCGATTCGATCCCATCCATCCATCCGTTTATCCTTCATTTCCCTTTAGTATAGGGTTGGTTTTGCTGTGCTGTCTCTGTCGATCCATATTGAGATAGGGTAGTTAGTTCGTTGTTCTGTTTCTTCTATACTATACAGTATTCTACCAAATAAACAAGATCTCTTTTCTCTTTCTGCCTCGCTCGCTCGCACACTACCCATACACTAACACGTCGAATGTAACGCGTCCATCTCAGTATCATCGATGTGTAACTAACAGAGAACGTCAAGAACATAGCGACTCGGAAGAAGTATTTCGTTGAAACAGTTTTTAAATTGGTTTGTTTTTGAGGAAAACTAAAGAAAATCTAAATGAAAAGTGCTTGAAAAATTTAAGAAATGTCCATAGTTTCGTTTGGTGTCTAAATTTTCTACTAACGCGAAAGAGTTTCCAAGTGAATTAGGGTTGAACTGAACTGAACTGAACAGAACAGAAAGAAACCATCTGCGGTGTTAAATTTCTTTCTTTACCTTGTTTTAGTTGTTTGGTATATATAAAGTGTTAAGTAAAAGGAAAGCGGTCGGTTCGAAGAATTACCTAGAACCGCGAGCGAACGACCTACCTGGCCCATTGGATTAATCCTCCTCGATTACCTGTCGTGTATTATGGTTTCTGGTCTTATTTGCATGTAAAACATCACCATTAAAAGACCAAGCGCGCAATCAATCATCAATCAGTTCGAATTCGAATTCACAACATAAGCCAAGATATCAAAATGTCTTCTCTAAGAGATTCCGCGTACTTTTTTAAAAATGGAAACAGCAAACAATTTGAGTTCTGCTTGAAAACGTTGTATCCGGCAGCTCTGAAACTGAAAGCCAGTAAGAAAGGTCTTAAGAAACCTGAAGAGCTGATGAGTTTGGACAACTGGTATCAGGAGGAGTTACCGGAGCTCATCAAAAAGAGAGGCAAAGGCTTCCATATGATCTACGAAGAGCTCGTCAAGACCATGAGATGGAAACAAGCGGTAAGAGTTTCTCTTTCTTTTTTTCTTACAATATTTTATATAGCAATAAATTTTGTCCACAGCGCGATAAGCTTTCTTCAAAACTGGTCACACTTATCCAATGCAACAGAAACCGTGATGTTATGGTCGAGACGAAGAAGGCGTTCAAAAAGATCGAAGATTTAGATCAAGCTATTCAAGCTCTTTGCAACAATCTCAAAGGTATTAATGTAACCATGGCCTCTGCCTTCTTGGCTGCAGCTTGTCCAGCCGACGCTCCATACATGTCCGACGAGTGCTATGCTGTTCTCGAAGGAGTCGAAATCAACCTCTTCACTCCAGCAGAGTACTTAAGTTTCGTGGAGCACATCAAAGAGGCTGTGAAACGCTTGAATGCTGCCCCAGAAGATGACCAAAAAGTATGGACTATGAAAAATGTCGAATTTGCTTTATGGGCTCACATTATCGTTTCAAAATTGTCACCCTCACTACTGGAGGAGATGCCCGGCAGTGACAGATCCTCGAAAATATCATCTTCCACACAAAGCGATGAATCTTGTGATAGCGAGTCGAGAGATACTGATCGTAAGTTTATTTTTGTGTTATTACGTTATTAACGTTTTGAGATATTATTATTTGTTGGGTTTTAAGGGAGTCATGTATTTAATTTATTAACGTCTAAGCATGGAATCTGATGTCTTCAACTTTAGCCGAAGCACCCTGTTAGAAAAATGGTAGGGTGTTTAGTTTCAGTGGAAAACATCAGACCTAGAAAGTTTTCCTATCTATTATTTATCTGTGGCTTAAGATAAAACAAATACTTATAATGTTGCACATTGTATAATGACAAAGAAATATTCAAACTTACAGTGAAAGAAATATTTAAATGCTTTTAATGTTAAAAACGTTTATTTGAAATTATTAAGTAATTAATTTATTAACGCTTAAACTGAATTCAGCAGTCTTAAATTTTAGCCGAAACACCCTGTTAGTAGGATGTTTCGTCTCAGTGGAAAACATCAGACTTGGAATGTTTTCCCATATATTATTTGTCTGTGGCTTAAGATAAAACAAATATTTAAATAATTAAAACAAATATTCAAACTTACAGGGAAAGAATTATTTAAATACTCATGTTAAAAACGTTTAATAATAGAATGTTTAAAATAAATGACAAAGAAATATTCAAACCCTTACGTTAATTACGTTTTAAAACGTTGCAAGTAAAGAAATATTTTAATACGTTTTAAACGTTTAATAATTTACTTCTAAATGGCTTTCAAAATAAATTAGTAAAAATTCGCTGACATAAAAAAAAGTTCGACACGAAAGAGCTCTTCAGAAATATAAAAATTTAATTTAATTTTTGTATATTCAATTTTAATCAATTTTAACTTTTTTGTCTTAAATTTGGTTTAAATTCGTTGATATAAAAAAAGTTCTTCAGAAATCCGAATATAATTTAATTATTTTTTTTTATGTTCAATTTTAAACAGAAACTTTGATCATTTATATATTTTGTTTGGTTTTCTTTTATTATGAAAAAAATATTCAAATTTTTAAAGATTTCGAAGTAAATTTGGCTTAAATTCGCTGACATAAAATAAGTTAGACACAAAGGAACTCTCCAAGAATAAGAAAAAAATTAATTTAATTTTTGTTCTCTTCAGTTTTTAATACAATTTTCGATTACTAATATATTTTGTTTGGTTTTCTTCTATTCTAAAAAAAATATTTAAATTTTAAAGAGTAAGAACTAAAACGCTTTAGATAAATTCGACTTAAATTAGATTTAAATTCACTAACATAAAAAAAAGTTCGACACGAAAGAGATCTCAGAAATCCGAACAAAATTTAATTTAATTTTTTTTATGTTCAATTTTAAACAGAGATTTTGATCATTGATATATTTCGTTTGGTTTTCTCTCGTATTCTGAAAACAAAAAACATAATTTTGTTCAAACTAAAACGCTCTACATAAATTCGGTTTAAATTCACTGCCATCTAAAAAATTCGACACGAAAATGCTCTTCAGAAATCCGAAAAAAAATTAATTTTATGTTTTTCCTCTTCAGTTTTAACAGAAATCTCAATTACTAATATGTTTTGTTTGGAAAAATGTATTCAAAGAGTTCGAACTAAAACGCTTTAGATTAATTCGGCATAAATTTGCTTTAAATTCGCTGACATAAAAAAGTTCAACAAACACTGAGCTCTTCAGAAATCCGAATAAAATGTTATTAGATTTTTTCAATTTTCAAATTTTAAACACAAATTTCGATTACTAATATATTTTTAAAGAGTTCGAACTTAAATGGTCTAGATTTGGCTCTATTTTAGAAACAATCGTAGTTTTATCAGAAAAAGTATAGGCTTCATCCGAAGCCTTAAAAAAAAAAGACTTTTCCACAATTTTTTGTTTTTTAATATAAACTTATAAAACCCAATATAATGAACTCCAGTGTGAATTCCGCAAAAGTAGAACTTTATACTACACTTCTTTTATTTACCCCTTTTATATGTATCAGTGTTTTAAGCCTTGGTTCTTCTTAGACCTTACAAACCATAGATATGCACACTTTCGGAATCTATATCCGGGAACTTATCATTAAAGATGTCACCACCAACTCTGACCATCTCTGAGGCCTCAAGCAAGTCATGAGAAAGATAATCGATCTTGGACCAAGAGTAAAAGGGAAAACAATATCAATGAAAAACTTGAATGATTTCTTTACGCCACTTCGGAATCTGATGTTTTCCACTTCAGCCGAAGCACCCTGTTTGCTTTAGTAGAGTGTTTCATTTCAGTGGAAAACATCAGAATCAAAAAGTTTTCCTATCTATTATTTGTCGTGAATCTATTTGTTTTTAAAGAATGTTAAAAGCTTAAATCTGTTCATTTTTCCCATAATTTTTAAACCAAGGGTTACCATTTTGTCTCCCTTTAAAACTTCCACTTCAGCCGAAGCACCCTGTTTGCTTTAATAGGGTGTTTAATTGCAGTGGAAAACATCAGAATCGAAAAGATTATTTGTCTATGGTTTTTATATCTACCTTCGTTTTGAGAGACAGTTTACAGCCATGAAATCTTCTTAGTTAACACCTAATTTTTAAACCATTTTCAATAAATTCCCAACCAAATAAAAACCCCATCTTCCCCCAGCAATAATCGCGGAGAGTTCAGATGAAACTAATCCAGAGAACTCAAACCCACCAATAATTCCTGAAGTGAATGGATCGAATCACGGCGACAACGGGAGTGATATCTACGACACTGAAACAGAGAATTCCAATGAGTCAGGGAATCCCTCAGGTATTAGGCCAAATCCAGATTCAGAAGACCCTATCCTGAACAACGGAAATAAAAGGTAAGATTCGCTGTTTCATATAAAACAAAAATCTAAATGAAATTTCTCAAAACCCCACAGACGTCACTCTGAAGAAGTAATTCTTCCAACTTCAACCTCAACGTCAGAAGATGTCCCGGAAACAAGTGACGAAGGGCCAGATCTAAAGAGGAAAAAGTCAACTGAATAGAAGCTAATCAAACATTTTTTTATACGATTTTTAAATTAATTTCTTGTTAGTTCTTAACTTTTTATTTAGAAAGAATAATTAAAAATACTGCTAAAGAAGCTAAATTTAGAAATCACTCTTTGGGATCATCATAGTTAATAATTTTGTATAGGAATAAAATGACAAACTTCAAATTATATTTATTTTGAAATAAAAATAATGTATACTTTCTATGTGGATTGGGTTTTTTATATTGGGCTGAGCGGATGACTTGAAGTTTGTTTTATTTTGAGGGAATGGAAATCCTTACAAAATTGATCGTTATAAACTCAGAAGTATAGCTTTACTCGAAATTCTAAGAATTATAAATTAACCGCCAATCTGTGCTTCATCTAAGCAAGCTAACATAAAAGAAGATTTTGTTAATGGACTAGGCCGATAAATTTTGTAAGTGTTACATTATTTTAAAAGATTTCTCTAGAAAAAAATAAAAATATGAGGTCTTATAATAAATCTTAATCTTAAATTAAAATATAAAATAAATATTTTTTAATTTAAAAAAAAATTAGCTGAGTTTTTAAATTTAAAATTATCTGATGAAATTAAAATATTTCTGATTTCATTGTTTTATGTTCAGTTTTGTAAAGAACTTAAATATGAAAAAACAAATTTATATATTTGAAAATATTTGAGCAATTAAAGTCTAGGAATTTTCGGTCATTGAATATCACCGCCTTACGATCTTATAATATTTATATATAAAAAATAAAACTAAAAATCCTTGTATTTTATTCATGAAATAGTTAACCTTTTCAAACATGTTCTCCAATTCAAACGTGAACTTTTATCTATTTAAAAATTTAACTAGAAATATTCACTTTACTACACTCCCATATCGCTGTTATTAAGCGTGAATAACAAAATTTTGTTTTATTACTCAGACAATTCATGTTAACAACATCCAATATATTTTTCCCATCTATATCTACATAACCAAACCCAAGCGTTCGTTCGAATCTGCGATGGTATTAGTATACAACACTAAAACAACACCACTATTGAAAACCTACTCACTACAAAGAACACGAGTTAATGTTCTTTCTTTTGCTTTGAAACAATTTCTGAATAAATTTTTGATGTATTTTTTTTAATAAAAAATAGAATGGAATACCTTGAGGCAGATTTTTTGAGCTGTTGTTGAGGTTTTAGGGTCTTTGGAAAGGTCAAATGTTGACTGTTTCGCTGGCTGTTTGTCTGTCTGTCTGTCTGTCTGTCTGTCTGTCTGTCTATCTATCTATCTATCTATCTATCTATCCCTCTATCTATCTATCCATCTATCTATCTGTCCATCCACCTATCCATCTATCTATGCTTTGCATTTACTGTATTTTTTACTCGACAAAACCTACACTTTTTTTTAATTAAAAAAAATAATTAATATTTGTTTTAAAACAACAAAATTTAAAAGAACATTCCTTTGATGAGATTCTTCAATACTTTATAAAAGTCATAAGTAACAACAAAATATCTAGTTTTAATGACAGTTTGTAGATTTCTTTTTTTTTAAATGAGTTCTTCTTTAATTTATTAAGACAAACACAAATTTCAAATTTCACATTTATATTTTGTACTAAAAACATCCCTTAAAAAATAATTGGTAGAATTAGAATTTAAAATTATGCAATAAAAATTCTAAAATAATAATTGGTAGAATCTTAAAAATTTTAATTGTAGAAATAATTGTTGTATTTATGAAAATTTGAATTTAAAAAATACCATTATTAAAATCTACGATTTACTTTAAAAAAATAACAAATCGTCGAGGATTTGAACCTATAACATAGGTTTTGCTTTCGAAACTGTAGATGTTAAGTTGCAAACTGGGATTCCTATATAACGTAAAATATTTTTACAATCGATTACAACTTAAAAATATAGAAACTACAACTATATTAAAATTTTAATTTTATAAATTTAATATTAATATTTTAAGAAATGTTATTTTCACAAATAATTTTAATTATAATTTTTAAGAAGTTGTAATTTGATTTAATATTTTTCTACAATCAAAATTATTTCTACATTACATAAAATTCAACAGATATTTTGTTAAGTTTTTGTTTTAAGTGGTAATTTTTACTCAAAATCATTTTTAAAGATTTTGATTTAAAAAACATGATTTGCCCTCAAACATTCAGTAAAAAATGCAAAGATGCAAATTTTTAAAACTTAAAGTTACTTAATTAATTTTATACTTAATGTTAATTTTTGGCATTAAAACATACAAAAGTAATCATTGCCCAAGATTTAAATTCACATTTTGTTATGTAAAAAGATATAAAAAAAATCGAGATTAGTGCCCGAGAAAGTCAGAGAGGAAGGCAATCACTGACCTCCTTGTCCAAGCGGCTATATGAAATTACAAACCCCAAAATTTAAATTTGAATAAAATTAACAAATGTAAAAAAGTCACACATAAAATGTTAAAACTTTAATACAGAAAAGTGTACAAAAATATATTGATTAAGCTTATCAATTTTACACAAAATGTAGTTAGAATTAGAATATATTACCATGAACTAAGGTAGTTGGTTGGTGGGCTCGATCCTTAGTGTACACATCAGAATTTTTCGTAAGAAATTTTCTTTCGTGTGATTTGGATTTACTACTTGACGCTAAGCTCGTTTCGATGTTGATGAAATAAAAGGGTACCTCTAATACACTCGTTAAAATAGCAGACAAGTCATCACTGACTCTATTCAGAGGAAGAGGGAAAACTAACAAGACTATTGTAGAAAAGAAACTGGTAAACAAATAAAATTAAAGTAATCAAGTTTTCTTATTATCTTCATTTTAATACATGAGTTTGAATCCTTACACAAGCACAACTTTTTTGTTCGAATAACAAACAATTTTATAATGTAGTACAAGTTACTATTAACATCACTTTAAATTAAGCAGTATGCATTTATATATTTTGTTAAAATAACAAAAAGTACTAAAAGTAGGAAATATTATTAAAAATGTAAGCCAAACCGTCCAAGTTCAAACTCCAATAGTTTCAATACTTTTTTATTTTGTACTTTTGATAATTCAAATTTGCGAGTTCAAAACCAGCTAATAGCATTAGTGAAAAATAAATTATAAGTAAAAAATTTTTTGTGTAGTAAATTATACTTTTATTACTTATTTATTTGGTAGCTTTCATTTTCTATAGTGTTTTTTTAAATATATAAAATTATTTTTCATTTGTTTTTCTAATTTAAGTTCTTACATAATTTTTTTTATATAGTTAATTTATGAATATACTATATTTTTATTCAAAATTTTACTCTATTTCGAGTTATTATATTGATTGGTTTTCCAATCATTAGATAATTTAATTAGATGATAAAAATATAACTTTAAAAATGTTTAAAGCGTTTTTACATAAGTTACGAAATTTGGATTTATTAGAAGAAAATTCCAAAGAAAATCACAATTTCCTACAGACAAATATAATTTACTCAAAACGAAAATGTAAGCTCTTGGTTTCAAAATAAATGTTTGTTTGTTTTTTTTATGAATTTCAGAAAACAACTATTATTGAATGCTGCATTTTTTTCATTTAAAAATTGAAGAGTTAAATTCACTCCACTAAAAAGAGTGTATATACAGCCCTTTTTTTGTGGTGAATTTTATATATTGGGTGTATTTTTTGTAAACTAAAATTAAAATTTTAAACAAAAATTAAAGATCTTCGAGGAACTGAACTGAACTATCTTTCCAGAAAAATAAATAAAAAGTAATAAAATTGTATTCTTATATGAATGAAGAAAATATTTACAACTAAATTGTAGTTTCTATAATTATATTAGTTTCTTAAATTTTATATATAATTTTAAAAGAGTTTTAATTTAATTTAATATTCGATATTATAAAAATCAGTTGTGTATATTTGTGTGTTTGTTCCTTATACAAATCTACAGTGATTATCCGATTTTGACAAATTTGTAGGATGTGTTACTTATAATCTTGGACAGTTCGTAGGCAACCTTTCGTAACGTTATGTGAAGATAAGGTCTGGAAATATAGTTTTTTCGGTTTCCTTATGATATTTCACTTTAGAACATAGCTTATTTGGGTATCTTTGGACGGGGAATTAAAGAGGAGTCGGAATTGATTTCTCGGAAGGGAATAGGACTAAGATTCCAGTACGATTCTGTGTCCAAGATTTAATTTAATCTTGAGAGGAGTTAGAAAATATATTTATATATATGTTCCTTATTGGGTAATGTTTTGTATGGGTATTGTTGGACGGGGTTAATATTGAGAGAAGGCAGGAATGATGTGTGAAATCGATTTTAATAATCTGAGTATTAACGGTTTCGACCAAACTGTAAGTTCCTTGAAGTCTGGAATATACGATAGCTTTTTAAATATTAGGAATAATTCCAGATGCGGCTTCATAGGAAATTCTTAAGCCAAAAATACCCTCTATATTACCAAAAAATAAAAAAAAAATACAGAAACCCTCAAGAATTAAAAAATCAAAAAGAAATAAATCAGATTAACAACAAAATTAAAATAATTAAAATAAAATCCAGAAACACAAAACTCAAAAAAGTTAATTCCTTCATCCACACAATAAATACTATCAAGAGCTAAAAAAAAAATATATTTAAAAGAAAAATTCCTTCAAAAATAGAAAAGACATAAATTTCAGCCAAATAATAAATACAATAGGCAAATATAATAATATAATAAGAATAAAATTAAATAGTTATTTTCCAATGACAAGAAAATTAAAACAACAAAATCTAATAAAATCAATAGGCTTAACAATAAATTATATTAAAATATTTTAAAACAAGTAGAAGGGAAAAACAGTAAAAAAAATACTTCTTCAAATTTTAAAAACTAAAATTTAAAAAATTATAAAAAATCAGCTACAGCTTGATAGACATAGAATTAAAATTGAAAACAACACAAACAAATAGGTTTAAAGTTATTGGATAAAACCCAAAATCCTTCAGCATCACACTCAAAAAAAAAAAGTTTTAAAAAGTTTTAATTGCCTTAAAATTATAGTTTTAAAACAAGTTTTGACTTTTTAATGTTTCTTTAGTTTTAAAGATTTAAAATTTTAAAACTATTGTTTTTAAATTTTAAAAATTTTTAAATTTTAAAACTATAGTTTTTGACGTCTATTTTAAAATTATAGTTTTAAATTTTAATGTGGAAAGTTTTAAAAAAATTTTAATTGAACTTAAAATTATCCTACAATTAGAGCTATAAATGTTCTACAATTTAGTTTAGTGTTGAATGTCCGTTTATTAGAAAAAAAGCCTCAAAAAATTATTTTATGAATGTTGTAAATTTTGTTCACGGTTATAAAATTTTGTTTTTTGAAATATACTACAATGAAAATCTTGGAGGAATTTGCTTAGCTTTGTATATTAGTTTAGATCTTAGATATTAACTTTTCAATTATTTAAAAACATTTGTCTGGTATTTCTTGTTATTAAGCATATATATAATTTTAGAATTTTCTTTCTGTTAATAATTCTTCTTGTTTTAAATTTTTTATTGTATAACTCAAGAAATAATGATATATTTTTTATTGTATTTCATAGATTTTTTTGTTCTTGTTTTTTTTAATGTTTTTTTAAAATGTTTCTGTTACATTTTTGTTTGATTTCTTGATTTACTTTTATTATTTAATTTAGTGATAATTGTTTGATTATTTTATTCTTAATTTTTTAGAATTCTTTTATTTTTTACTTTTGTTCTATATAAAAATGTTTGTTGGTTCTTGAAGTTCTTCCCATTTTTTGTGTTTTACTTTATTATCTTTAGAAAGTCACCCTTAAATGCTTAAGTGATCCCTTACCATTTAATTTTTAAACGTGTTCATTCAGATTTTTTTTGAAAATATAGATAAATGTCTTTCTTGAAAGAAACGTCTTAATTTATGGTCCAAAAATTAGTAATTTCAATAAAACTAAAAAAAACTTGGATTGACAAAAAAATCTCATTTGTTGATTTTCAAAAATAAATAAATTTTATAAATTTGTATTTTTTATGAAGACCCTAAATTTATTTTAACAAAATACAAATTTTATCTAAAAAATATTCTGACTTTTTAAATTTCTTTGAATCAAAAAAACTATCAATCAAAGAAATACTCAATTAATTCCAACAAAAACTTCTAAAAAGACAAAGTAAATATCCCACCCTCAAAAATATAAATTAAACTAAGTAGTAAATCTAATATAAATAGGAATAGAAAGTGCTATATAATCAGTTTTCAAAAGTTGCGAATGAATAAAAAAGTTATTAAAATTTCACTTTATTCGTTTGTTCTCCACGAGCATCCATCCATCCATACATAGATGCTGCCGCACAGTTCATTCATGGAAGTTAAACTAACTACCTATAACTATGAATGAGCACATTTGAAAAGTTAGTAAATCTAAGTCAAGTGACGAAAGAGAGATAGATAGAGAAACTGTTGCGAATGCAATATTGTATTTCCTGCTAAATTTATGGAGATCTTCCTCTCCTTTTCCACATGTTATATTCGGAAAACCATATCGCGACCCATCCATCCATATAGATAGATAGATGAAAAGACAGACAGACCAACCAATCATCAGTATTGTTTGTATCCTCAACAGTCAATAAAAGGGAGATTTATTAGAATGTAAATTGGACAAAGAGCCATCGCACTAGAAAGTAAAAGTTCTCCATATATTTCGCTTTCAAATACAAAAACAATACGATAAATTTTAATTGATTGTCAAATGCAGCACAGTCAGCCGTGGTTGCTTCACATAGTTACTGACTGTTGCTACTACTCGATTGCACTGAGAATATTTTTTGAGATTTGTTTTTTTTTTTACAGGAATTAGGTATACAATTTTATTAGGTCATTTAGGAGTTTTTTAGATTGATGATGGGTTTTACTTACTCAAGTAGAAATTTAAAAACCTGGTTTTACCTACTCAAGTAGGAATTTTACATTGCGAATGTAAAAATTGTACTTACTCGTGTAGGAATTTAACACACTCATTTAGGAATTTTACATGTAGATATTTTACCACATCAAAAGTCATTCATGACAATGGTTACGTTTTGGACAAGATTTCAATGCATTTGTTTTGGATGCATTAACTTTTAATCCCATGATTCCTACTGCCTTCTCAATCTCTAGAAAACTATGTTCTACATGGACCCTCCTTCAACCAATAATGTCAATGTCGTCATCAGCATAGCGCAATATTTGAGTACTTTTTTTGTAGATGCATCCTTTCTCGAGATGGGTCTTGGAGAATAATTTTCTCAAGGCACAGGATAATGCATAGCCTATAGCATGATGAATTGATCTGGAAATCAATCAT
>JXPG01072041.1:0-17976 GCA_001015175.1 Megaselia abdita | reverse complement strand
TTCTATTTGGGACTTCTATACTATATATATCCTTTACTTATACGCATTAGTTAGTTGCCTTAAAAATGTAATATATAGAGAACAGCCGAAATTGTAAATTTATTTCTTAGGCGCCTACAAACAAATACTAAATGTAATGTAATTAGTCAATTAATTACAAACATTTATAATATAAACATATTTTTGTTCAAAGGTGGTATATCCGATTTTGTAAACATTTTCAGGTTTTTGTTCTTTACTATATTATAGATGATTTTTCGTTTAAGAATTAGCTAGGTTTTTTTGCTAATTATAAAATTTGGGGATTTTGTTAGTATTTCGGATGATTTTGTAAAGTTTTTTGCCGAAGCTGTAAAAGATTTTGGCTTTCAAAAGGGGTTATTTAAATCAAAAGCTGNGGTTTTTGTTCTTTACTATATTATAGATGATTTTTCGTTTAAGAATTAGCTAGGTTTTTTTGCTAATTATAAAATTTGGGGATTTTGTTAGTATTTCGGATGATTTTGTAAAGTTTTTTGCCGAAGCTGTAAAAGATTTTGGCTTTCAAAAGGGGTTATTTAAATCAAAAGCTGTGTCCTCTGGTTATTCTTAATTTTGTTCCCAAATATTTATACGAAATAATTAATGTTGTATTAAAGAAAAAGCAAACAATGTTTTCAATACTTACCCTGGAAGTAGCTTTTAGTTCTTAAATAACTAACAGATAGCCTAAGAATACTCAGTCGGTCCAATTTACTAAGAATATTTTGCTCGAATGGCAGTAATGAAGCTAATAAATCTAATTCAGCGTTCAGCCGCTCTCTATGTCTTTTCGATGGGTTGCTCTTTGTTATACCATCTTTTGGTGGTGGTTTTAAACTGGAAATTAAAGAAAGTAGTGTATTTAACTATACATTTATCTTAAAATATT
Source organism: Megaselia abdita (assembly GCA_001015175.1). NCBI lineage: Eukaryota > Metazoa > Arthropoda > Insecta > Diptera > Phoridae > Megaselia > Megaselia abdita. Next base: position 17,066 of record JXPG01072041.1, on the reverse strand, counting down.
ATATTTCATTGAAAAATACCGAATCGAAGAAATTAGTATATTCCCTTAGGAATTCAAGGTAAAAGAAAGAGGGATGAAAATCGATTAACCATGCCCACTTGATCTTATATTAATTTCAACTAACCCAAGGGGTGCAAAATTGATTTCAGGAGGGTTGATAAAAGCAGTCTAATACATAGAAAATAAAGTTGAATGAAAACAAAAAAGGCAATAAACCACTCTTATACATAAGAAAGGTAATGGTAAAATTATATTGGTATTATGGTATTTATTTTTTTCTGAAATACTATATAACAAAACATTTGTAGTGCAGATAACAATAAATACATTTTCCTTGAGAATTAAATATATATATAATAAACTTCCTTAAGAAACAAAAATACGCCTGTCCGTCCGTTATCTTTTTAAAACTAAATTGTTACTGCCTAAATGTTCACCGACAAAGTTGGTTCTAGTCCTGTGCACAATAAAGTCATATTTGATTTACAGGCTGTTTTAAAAAATATAACTTTTAAATCAGAAAGCTAATTAAAGTTCTGTGAAATTCAGAAAATGCTTATTATTTTAAAATAACTGATAAGAGAAAAACAATTTTTTTTTTTTAAATCTATCCGCCGGTATTAAGAACTACAGACAGATTCGTCTGCACTATATTTTTTATTATTGGCTTGAAAGGAACTGAAATCGAAGGCTTTTCGCTATGTGTTAATTGATACGAAAAATATATTAAAGTTTCCATAAAAATACATTTAAAATATTCTGCAAGCATTCATTATTCAACCTACCGTTATAATATAATAATCCTAATATACGATTATTCTCTAAATTGTGTTTGTATATTTCTTGCAGAAATTCCCTTATAATAGCGAGTATTCACTCCGTTATGTATATTTTCGGAGGTTAGTTTGTTGTATAATTTGTATAATTTTCTTATTATATTTCGTTCGTTTATCCCTCTCGTTTTTGTTCACATTCCGCTTTGCAATTGTCTTGAGAATTTTTTTTATAGTTAACTGACGATTTTTGTGATTTCCCGTAGCTTCTATAAGGTTGTATATTTTATTTGTACAGAAAATTACATGTCAAAGACTTTTTATGAAAACAAAATTACAAAATGTATATTTTTCATAATAATACACTGCTTTTGAGATTATTGTAGAAAGAAATGTAGGTGGAGCTTTGAACATTTAATGTATTGTCATTACTAATTATCCAAAAATCTCTAAATTCATACACTAATTTATTTTATGTCTTGCTGCGGCCGTGGAATTTTTCCTTTGTATTTTTTTATTTTTTACGAAACAAAACAAACTATAATAAAAGATAATAAATTGATCATCATGAGTGTGCAGTCATTCGTTTGAAAAAAGCGAAAACAGCAAATTATATCTAAATTTGGAAATTATATATATTTTGTGCTTTCAAATTGATCTCAAAGTTAAAGCAACAGTGGAAGATCTCCTTTACTGTTATAAAAATTATGCACATTGATTAAACTGTGATAAAAGTGAACGGTGATTTTCTGATTTAGAAATAATTGTATTCCGTGGAAATTGGGTTTAAATTTATAGTCAACAATTTACTTAATTTAAGGTTTCTGATGGTCCTTTTTTTTTTTGAGAAATAGTTGATTGACCTAATTTAAGGAATTTCGTGTATTTGTTTCTATTTAAAATAAAAAGTTTCTGTTACTTATTAAAGTTTTTATTAAAAGTGAATATAACTTAGAAACCTTCCTTTTTACATTATTTTAAAATAGAAAAAAATATTGTTTAGATTCATNTTAGAAACCTTCCTTTTTACATTATTTTAAAAGAATACCTTTTATATTTTAGAAAACTGATTAGAAAAAAATATTGTTCAGATTCACNTTTTTTTTTGAGAAATAGTTGATTGACCTAATTTAAGGAATTTCGTGTATTTGTTTCTATTTAAAATAAAAAGTTTCTGTTACTTATTAAAGTTTTTATTAAAAGTGAATATAACTTAGAAACCTTCCTTTTTACATTATTTTAAAATAGAAAAAAATATTGTTTAGATTCATAAAGATTTCTTTGAATTTCGAAGGTTTTTTTTTTTGATTACTTGTGTAATTATTTGAAAAACAAAAAATTTTTCTGAAAATTGAAAAACAAAATAACCCTATTCGTGATAAAATATAAAAGTGGTAATATTTCTAGGTATTTTTAGATTACTTATTATAATTATAAAATAAATATATTTAATATATCAATAAAATTAATCATTTATAATAAATAATAAAATAAACAATTAAAAATTGTTCCCAAAAATTAACTCACAAATTGAATTCGAAAAGATTGAGAATTACAATCACAGCCAAGATTTTGGGAAAAATCATATGAATGTCAGTCTTTGTGGTTTGTGTTAAGAATTGTTGTTAAGAAAATAGTATCCGATTCTTCAGTTTGATACCGCGTATTAAAGGCACTAATGAGGACTTCCAACCCTTCTAATTACTTTTTAGAATTTCTTAAAGCAATAGCGTAGGGAATCGAAAAACCGTAAAATGGCCTATACAAAAATTACATTTTGTACATGATTTCATTATCTCGAACAATGTATGGTCGTGTGACACAAAAGCCTGAAGGTTTAATAACTCCCACAAGCTCATTTCAGGGCGTAGGAAAGAGGCTACCAAAGCAAAATTTTCCCTATTTCAACCCTATTCTACTTTATTATAAAAATAGGAACGACTCTGAATTATTGAAATCAATTGATTTTTTTGGCGAGAATATTTAATCCATAAATCAGTATTGCCGGTAAACTGCCTTTATAAATTACAATTTTTTTAATACTTTTTACCCACTCTGTTTATATGAAGCAAATAAACTCAAAATTTCGTTAAAGCGGGTTTTACGAATAATTAAATAAGAAGTACCCAAAAATGGAAAGAATTATCTATTTTTTTTTCGCAATCGCTTCTATACAGTAATTATCAAATTATTATAACACAATGTTCTGTTTTTCATTAGCAAAAATATAGTAGAAGCATTTAAAATTATTTATCCTTATACTAACTACATGTCCGAGTTAGTTGACAAACCCACCGCAATTAAATCAAAAGTGACAAATTCCAGGTAACGAGCAAAGTAAAGACCGTACTTTTTATTTTATATATTTAAAATGGAATGGTTTTTATTACAGAGAAAATTAGCTCATAATTTCAGGATTTATTTTCATTTTCATATTTGTTTATTATTCCTGTACATTTTACTCTATTACTATTTCGCTTCCATTCTGCTCTTTAATGCTCACTCACGCAATCTGTGGTCGCCCGCCCGTCCTTCTAGCAAAAACTCTCTAATATATTACATTTGCCAGTCCGTCCGGCTTGTTTTATATTATACAAACCCAACCTAAGTGTGGTAGTTGTTTTCATTTCGAATGGAAATGCAATGCAATACTTAGCCTGGATTTGTTTGAAGGGATAGGTTTGCTGCTTGAACTATTACAATTCTACTGTACGAAACCATATCCAGTTAACTAAAAACCAGGTAATTAGAGTTTAAAAAACTCCTCTACTTGATACTCTATTTTTGTTAAAAGGATTTCTTTCTGCTCTATTGCTGAATGAAAAAAAACGCGAATTAGCGTGTCGTGGTTAGCAGATTTAAATCATTTCTACACAATACTTTAAAAACATGTTTTCGTATTGTATATGTCCTCCTGTATCATATTCAGTTTTTAAATTGTTTTTATTTATACTTGCCAAAATTGGAGATTATATTAACTCATTTTTTGAACGCCTTTATGAATGCTAAGTTTAATGAGGGCAGCTAGCGCTCGATGGTCATTTAATGATAAGATTTTTCTATTCAAATTAATTATTAATTATCAAATATCATAAGAAACACAAATGTCTTTTGAAGAAAGACATTTTTACAGGATTTTGGAACAAAAACATGAAATTGAGCACTAAGACTACGTTCCTTAATAGCAATAAATGTTTTTTTTACTAAAATTATAAGAAACACTAAAATTTACCACTCCTACGATCAGGGGTTGCTGATCTTCGATCCTTTAGTTGCCACTTCCGACGATCATGCATTTCAAAAATTAAAAACGAGATATCAAACTTATGAATGGGATAAGACTAAAATTTAAAAGATTATTTAAATTGAAGGTTCCTGAAATTAAGAATTATCGCCACCTGGTGTTGAGACATCGAAATTCAGTTAACAGTAAATTTTTAACATTAAGTTAGACCTTTACAATCAGGTATTACGTGCACAGATCACAAAGTCTACTTCTCCAAATATGAGTTGCGAAAGGGTTTTTTTAGAACTTCCGCATTAACCTCTATATTAAGAACAACAATCTGAAGAAGCTACCACAATTTTCGCAAATACTCTATATATTTTAGTTTGTAGAAAAGAAGTCGAATATTTTAGCGGATATACAAGTTATCAACAACAGGTCTTATTACAATATTATTACTAGATGTTCATTGGTTGCAACCATATTTTAAGCCAAAGTTTGTTTAGTCAAACAAAAAAGGTTCAAAACATAGCTTAATTTAAAACTTTATGATTCCCTCATTAAAATAACAACAAAAAATAGAACTGTCATTCAGGATCTATAAAAAATTAGGAGTAATTACCCTTCAAAACAAAGACGAAGAGTGTGTATAATAACTCACTCACCCTCTCTATCGCTTTCATTATCATTTTTGGAACGATCATATCTTTAATTAGAGTTTCTTTTCCATCCCCCTATGAAATGATAAATTTTAAAACGCTTTATAGTTTTTAACTGACTTTACCATATGCCACCGCTCACCACAAAACGAAAACAACTGGCTATTTGTGTTCTTCAGAAATAAGCATAGGTTAGGCGGGGTATCAGACTGTGAAGTGGTGGATGAAAACTAAGTCAATGGTTCTTAATAGAAAGATATATTTAGTGAATTCACCAATGTCTAGTAAAAAAATAAGGCTTAAATAGCGGTGTAAAATTCACTGAAGTGCACTGCGGAAGAAAAGTTAGTAATTGACTCGTATACCATATTTTGCGATAATTATACACATTTTTTCAATAATATTTTTTGTTTATTTGAGATATCCTTTCTCAAAGGAGGCTGAAGGTGTAGAAGATATATTAAGGAATGTTTGCTTCTGTTTGTGTTTATCACTACTTCCTCTAAATACGGTCAGTGATGAGCTATCTGCTATTTTAACGATTGTTTTAGAGGTTCAATTTTATTTCGTCTACATCGACGTGACAAGTGAATTAAGTAGTATCATCGATTCCCACGAAAAAAAACTTGAAAGCTTATGAAACATTCTGAAATTATCATTGAGGATCGAGCCCCATATTCCGGGTGTGTTAGTTACATATTTTAATGTGTGCATCACAAAAGAATATTTGTTGAGTGTCACTCTAATTGAGAAGAAGAGGAACTCCCAGAGCCAGCTGATCAATTCTACACAGGCATTCAACTAGAGAACTCAACAACAACAAAACCTGATGTTTTAAAATATTTTTCTAGGTATAGGCTTGTTCTCAAAATAGTCGGAGTGGTGAACGAGAATAATAGAACATTTACAACATATTGTACGATTTTAGTAAAATGTTTTTTGAAATATATAAACAAAGAAAAAGGTTTGTGAACATTTAATTTAGTAATCTATAATTACAGGTCACAAACTTCTTATTAATTATTTGACGTCACTTAAAAGATTATGTAACATTGCATTTTTATTGTGAACATAACCAACCCCAATATAAATAATAAATAAAANGAACATTTACAACATATTGTACGATTTTAGTAAAATGTTTTTTGAAATATATAAACAAAGAAAAAGGTTTGTGAACATTTAATTTAGTAATCTATAATTACAGGTCACAAACTTCTTATTAATTATTTGACGTCACTTAAAAGATTATGTAACATTGCATTTTTATTGTGAACATAACCAACCCCAATATAAATAATAAATAAAATAAAATGTGACTACTATGTGAGCTTCATAAACATCTCTTATTTGTAGTAGTTTTTTATTTGCCTATAGGGAAAGACGAATATCATGCGAACTGAAAGAAGATTGTCATAAAACATAAGAAACGTTTTCGAGACGATGACGCGAAAAAAATGGGCGGTTGTAAGTATTCTACTCAGTCAGGCAATATCGTCTAGCCACACGTAATAACATTCGTATATACAAAATGTATATTTCTTCCGACACGGAATATGTCGGTTAGTCAGTCATTAGAGCATCATCTCCGTAGTGTTGTATTTGCAATCACATTCATTCACCAGCTGACATGCAAATAGGTCTGGGGCAAATTCTGCCAGTCAAGCCCAGACACTTGTTATTGCGTTTTCCGGATTGTAGGTGCATGGTTTAGAACATTCCTTTCTTATAGTCGTAGTGGTTGGAACTAACTAAATGTTTATACACTAAAAGCATTAGTTCGAAATACTCAACTGTTTGAGCTGTTAGTTAGCATGATTTTCAGATTTCGTGTCTTGTTAAAGTTAATGATGCCATGATTTAGTTAGTAAATAGTGGTTTGTAGAGTATATGTAGTTTGTGTTGGTAGTATTAGCAAAAAAAAGAGACAATATTTTACGAATTGGGTGAATGGAATAGGACGTCTAGGAAGCTTAACACGCTCTCTCAATGTTGCTTGTTTATATTTGAATCACGAAATCAGTGACCTTAAGGGGATTTCTTGGGGTAGGTTGATAACTAACTTACACGCATTTTATTGAACTTTCATTAGTCTTTATTTATTATATTCAAGGGCGGATTGGAATAGTGTGACAGTTATTATATAATGTACTTGTGTAAGTGATGACTATTTAATGTAAGGGAGGATCAAGTTACTGAATTAGTTTACAAATCGGTTTTAATAATATGATATCTTCGAAAATGGTTGACTAGCCTAAGAATGCTATATAGCGTTAAATTATCAAAGTAGTATAGTATTAAGCTTATCCTCTTAAAACTTTGTAGTAGCCTATAGTGCATTTAACAGTTATTTTTGAATTGAAGCATACATATATTTACATATTTTTATTGTGTAAGATTTTGTAAATTATTTTATTTGTACAACATTTATAAATAATACATTTAGTGGATATATTGTTATGCCTTTAATATTTATATTGGAAATTTTCTATGAACTTCGAAAGATCTAAACCAAACCTAAGTACCTATTTGAGCAAACATTTTCCATGATCTAATAAACAGTGATGAGAATGTGATTGTGAATGAGCGCTGCATTGCAAGTACGTAAATGCGAAAAAATATAAACTGGTTATCATTAATTCGAAATGACAAATTATAATGTACAAATTTTCTCAAGCGTGGAAGACTTTTACATGATATTAACTACAAACCACAATTAGTATTGAAAATTTGTAGTTTTCAGTTGTCGATATAAAATTTAACGTTCGTCATCACCTGTCAAGCTTAGGAAATATAGAATGGGAATTGAATATAAGAATTATATTCAGAATTATAGTACAGTAACCAAAATTTACTATTAGCCGTTGATAAATAATATATTATCAATTAATTAAAATTAACAAGAAATACCTATCAACTGAGCTTCCAAAAAAATATATATTGCATTTCGCGACTTATATCGGGATAGCATTTTTTCTTAGCAAACCTCATTTTTACAGATACCGACTGATATAAATTAAACTGCTTTAGACTCATTTACATACCGAAAGAGTTTGGTCAGTTTATATTAATTAATATGCTAATTTAATGAATATTTAATGTTATCAATTTGGTAACTTTTCCATAAATACAGACGGTTCTCTATAAAATCCAGATAAAAATGTGACAAGTTTAACAAAAATTACATTAAAATCAGACATTCTGTCGTCTTTTGGTCTGGGGACAAAAATACAAAGAAACCAAAAGTACCCACTTTTACGATCTTTAGAGTAAATAAAGTTGCTTGGCAGCTTCCGTTTGACAGCTGAACTCAGGCAGTCTCGAAAGAAGTAGACGACAAACAAGTTGTTTTTTGTTTTATTCACGAAGCGACAGTTGAAGATGGTCCTAAAGGTCCATTTAATGTTTCTTTTTAACGATATGTTATATCTTTTTTTGAATTTAAATTTCTTCTGACAGAATGGTGTGTTAAATTGTTTAAATGTAAACAACGTTATGGTAATTGCGGTTTGACATTAGCTTGATAAATGTGTTTGTAAGTATTTTTAGAGCTAATATATTTAAATTGAGGAAATACTCAAACTATAGATCAATAAGTAATTACTTAACTATCTCAACAACATTGTATAGGATATTTTTTGAGAAACAAAATCCTTACTTATTTAGATATTTTTTATACATAATTGGAAAATTCGAAAAAAACACTTAATTTGATATATACTAATCAATAATTAAGGGTTTTTGTCTGCCCCCTAAACTTTTTATAAGGCTTATTTAAGTGTTTTTGTCGATACGATCTTCATAGTAATTCTACTCTATATGAGAAAGAACTCTCATATTTTCGTTTCGAAAAAATATGCAATGTATATACTAAAAAATAGGAAGAAATTAAATACATTCATCAATTGATCAATTCTACATACATATAGTTTATAAGTCAGATGACTGTATATATATGAAACTTTTTTTTGTACATACAATATAAGTATATGTGGATTTTGAACTATTGGTTTGTATTATTAAGCTGCCATTTCTTGTGTTCTCAACCCTCATGAGTTTTATTACAACTTCAGAAGTAACAATAATAGAATTCTTTTTTATCGATTAAACACTTGCGATGTTTCCTTGTATCCTTTGACTTCGTGGTTGTAGCTATAGAGAAGCATACTAACAAACAAGTAGAACATTTGAGTTCAACTAAAATGAAACGAAAAGATATTAAAAATGACGACAATTCGTTAAAGCTCACTAGATTATTGTTGTCATAAAGAAATTCAAGGAAAAATAAATATAACAACAAAGTTGTGAAATGGGCTAAGCGGGTGGATTTTTATCATAAATTAGTTGCAATAAATATTGAAAAAAGGATTTTTGTGAATAACACCTGCTATTTATTACGGAGGGTGAACTTCCTATTTCCATTTCTTTCACTATTTCTAAACATTTGAATTTAAGAAACCATTCCGGAATTTACATTGGTTTTATTAGGGGTTAGTTAACAAAATAAGTTAAAAGTATCTACAAGATCATTGATATATTCTGGGCGTTGAACTTTACCGTATAAAAGCAAATGGTTCATTAAATAAAACACATATTAAAGTACAATGAGGACTAGACAAAAATATAGTGATCTACCCTTTTATATGTATATCTTTTAAACGTGTATAATTTAAACATGAAAAATAACAACGTTTTAAAAAAAAACACTAATGGACTATTTAACGTTTTTAATGTCTCCTAAATACTACCTTGCGGCTTTTGAATAGAAAAATATGAAATATTAAAAAAAAAACATGAAACTGCTTTTAACATGATTTAAAATTTCAAATAATATATATTTGTTTTGTTGAATTCTCGCTCATTTGAATTGAACTTTCTTATTGCAATATTTAAGTGATTGGTGTGTGAGTTTTGATTTATACAATATATAAAATTATCTTACACCACTTGCTTTTAATACGTCAATATTTGTCGGAACAATTTCAAAAATGAATTGAAAAGGAAGAAGGGATATTTAAATAGGTTCTGAGTTAATTGTAAATGTAAACTATATTTGCATTGTAAACTATATTTGTGTTCGAAAATTCAGAGCAGAAACATTACTTACTGAAACAACTTTTTAGCATATATCGATTTCTGACAACCATAAAGCGCAAATAGTAGAAACACTAATTATAAATTGATACTCGTTAATTGGAAGCCTNTAAATGTAAACTATATTTGCATTGTAAACTATATTTGTGTTCGAAAATTCAGAGCAGAAACATTACTTACTGAAACAACTTTTTAGCATATATCGATTTCTGACAACCATAAAGCGCAAATAGTAGAAACACAACAAAATTGATACTCGTTAATTGGAAGCCACAAGAGAAACAAAATCTAAAATTAAAGGGTGTTGGCATTGCATAACTTTCGATAAACTTGCATCTGAAAATCTATTTGTTACTATTTTTACATTACATGTTCAAGAACAAAACCAAAAAGGCTCAACAAAAGTGCCTTTTACCTAAATGAAAAGTTTCTTATGAAAAACTTACAACAAATTATTTATATATATTTATATATAATATATATATGTATCTGTAATAGGCGCCACTATTTACGGTATTATCTTTCAACACATTCCTTTTCTATTATGTTCTTTAAAAAAGCTAAAACCTCTGAGGTATTTACAGAATACATGAATTAAGATAGTTTATAGTGTTCAATGTTTACTGCTTCTGCAAGTTACAAAAGTGGTTAAGAGAATGTTAGTTATAGCATGTATTTATTTCAGGACATCGAGCGGAACTCTCTTAATTCATAATTGCGCTTTGTAAATAACTCTAAATACCCTTTTTAAATAAAAATATGTATAAGAAAAAAAAACAATAACACAAAATGAGTGATGCACAGCTCAGCAGCACCACCAAGCCAAGCTCAGCACACATGTCTTTAATAATTTTGAATTTTAATGAAATATTCACAACAACAAAGAGAAGTTGATGTAGCAAACGAAGAAGAGTAAATGGAGGAAAAGTTACAAAAAAATGTAGTAAGCAAGCTGAACCACTTTCTGCCAGAATAAGCCAAATAATTACCAATTAAAGCGTAGACTTTTGAGAACTGGGAACTGCACAACCCATGTAAAAATCCTTACTCTATCAATATTTTTATTTTAATATATCAGGGTTTCTCATAGTCAAATAAAACTTAAGCATATATTAACACTCAGTATATTCTTAGTAGATCATAAAATCATTATCAACATGTCGAATATTTCCATATAACAAATGTTTACTTGAATTTCAAGAAAATATCGAATTTAACAAATATTAAAACTATTTGTCGAGCCATGAGCTTCGCAAACGTTTTACTTCTCTGTCTTAACCTTATATGACGACAAAATTAATTACAGGTGTGGATTACTTTTCTTTACAAAAAACTGAAGGTGTGTCGATGCCAAAATTACAAAAAAGAATGTAGCTTCACTGGATCGTTGTCTAGCTTATATATGTCGAAAATTAATGAATGACCAATAATCATAATAATATTCTGTGTACATTTTCCTTGATACTTTTTGTATTCTATACACAATACACTATACAGCCTGTCTTTTTAAGTAATTATGAAAATAAATGGGGGGTTTTGTTTTACCCTTTTCGGACTCTGCACATCTGCACCGCAGTACGTCATTCTCCCTTTTTATATGCATGATTAAATTGTGTAAACGTAGGAACGAAGATGTAAGATCTGATCCATTGGAATTTGTTTGAAAAAAAAACTATAAAATTGTGACATGCTATTATTCCGGGATGTATTGTTGTTATTTAGTTCAATAAAAAGGAGCTATATTCCATAAAAAGGAATAAATAATTATAGCGATCTTTCTTAATGTATATTCATTATGATGAAAGTAAATTGAAAATTTAGTTAATATTATATAATAATGAATAAAAATGGGGACACGGGGTGTTTTTTGTTTGCAAATTATTAATTACCAGTGCAAATATTTTTATTTTCGTTTTAAAAATTGGTTTGTCTATTATAAGTCATTTTTGTTGACAGAATTTGATTGCAGAGCTTGTAGCATTGGCAAATACTTTTTTCTATTTTTATGATTTTTTAAAAATATTTTTATGTATACGCTTTGTCTATCTGTCTATCTGTCAGTCTGTCCATCCGTCTACCGTAAACCTTTTGAAACGCAGATTTGAATGGTGATAACTTATAACATCGTTTTCTCGAATCATGTAGGGTCGTATGTGATACATCATTTTAAAGATACTAATAATTCCCATAATACCTTAGTAAAATTTTGGAAATACATGGTGGTAGCAAGGGGGCAACTAAAGCAAAATGTGGATAGTTTCGTTATCGCGAATCATGTACGGTCGTGTCATAGTGCTTCTACGGAGCGTAGTTCTACTGCACCGCTTCATTGGTTTTATTATAAATAAGAAATCATTTTTCAATATAGAACGATACGGAAGAGATCATAATAGGAAGGTAAATAACATTACGAAAGATTAAAATCATTTGGAGTGTTATGATTATTCAAATATATTATAAGTCTTTATTCAATTACAACAGTAGTTCAAAAGTTTTGACTTTTATATAAAGTATTATTGAAAAGTTAAAAATACGTATAATTCGTATACGACACTAATTCGAGTGGGCACCATACACATTCTTAACGTAAATAGTATATACATTTTGAAATATTTTGGCTTTTACGAATATATTATAAATTTATAATTCCAGTACTTCAAAAAAAGAAGAACGCTAACTAAATAAAACAAAAATTATGAATACTTTAAAGTCAAATACCCGAAATTTAATGGTTTAAAAAGTATGTTCAGCAAATCCTGTTACTTGTTACATTTATATATTTGTATTTGAATTTCATATAGAACAATTAAAGTGTAAATTTATAATTAGCATATCAGTACCTTTAAGTAAGAAAAAAGGAGCTCTAATACTATACAAAAATTATGAATACTTTGTGAGTGAAGTATTAACTGTTTAAAAAGCATGCTCAGCAAATCCTGCTACTTGACGTTACATTTATATTTATGTTCATCAATATGTATATAACTTGTATAATTGGCAAAACTTTTTATTTCATTTTCTTAGTGTATATTATAATTTAAAATATATTTTCTAAATACTTTTTTTTTGAGAAGTTAAATAGAATATTATGTCGGAGCTTTTCTCAAATATTATTTTTCGCTTCAGTTCTTTATTTGGTGAGCTATTTGACCAGTTATGATTACACATTTATTCATATTCANACATATTAAGCATATAAGCTTTTAAAAATTTATATATATATATAAATTATTACAATTTTTATTTATATATATCTATCTATTTTTCAGGTAGATTATTTTCAAGTACTCCAGGTATTTAAATATATAAATTTTGTTCCATGTACCTTTATTTTCATATTGAAACATATAAATACACTAATACCTTAGCTATTCTCGTATTTGAAATATATGTATATTGCATATTCACATTAATCATTGCTAGATATTTGAAACATATTTTTGAACAACATTACTATTTTAAAACAAAATAAACGCTAGAAATATATTTTTATTCTAAGCTAAATGCTAACAATAGGAGAAATTATGTTTCTAAAAAACTGCGGTTCAAAGAAAGGAGTTCTTATTAATTCCTTAATTCATTAAATTATAACTAAGAATCAATAAATACGGGATAGATTTTTTTTTAATAATAATCAAAATTTGAAAATATTATACAAAATTGTATTTATTTTTGACGAAGCAAATTTGGTAGTAATCTATTGAAGAGCAAAAATCGAGCATGAGTGTGAAAATAGTTCACTCTACTCTATATTTATAGAAATCATTGCTACTTTGAGCTTAATTTCTTAAAACTAATCAAATGAAACTATAATAATATATGTGCTAACTTATTTTTATACGTTAAATAGTTCTTGCAACTATAAAAAATTAAATTACAATAATTGTATCAATTAAAATGAAGTTGGGACTCAATCTATATCACATATACTAATAGTTTGAAGCAGACATTAGTGGGTATACGAAAAGCCTTAGCACGCAAATGAGAGAGAATTTCGCAACAGTTTCCCTGTACTCGCCCAATTGCATTGTTTGGTTCATTATTCTATGCGGTGTGATGATTTCGACCACTACTTTAGTGAAGTATTTAAGTATAGCTTGTTTGTTTCTTTCTTTAAAAGAAAAACCAAGTAATCTGTTGTAGTTCATTTTCAAGAAAAATAAACAAAAACTAGCTAACTTCATATAAAGCTTATAATTTTTCAATTTGCTTTACTCCAGTTTTAATGGCTTTTAAAAAGGTATGGGAAGAGAGAAATTTGAAATATTATGTTATACCTACTTTGTATTTTTCTTTCGTTTTGATGCAAAGGGCTACTTAGAAAACTATACAAGTTTTTTACAATAACAAGAATACCAACAACTTTATTGGAAAAGTGTACAACTTATAAACACACAAAGATGGAAGGGAATGTTTTCCGTGGAAAAGCAACATCATTTAAAAGATCAGATAATCAAAGAGTTTCTTCGATGTGAATGTATGAATTAATTAATTAATTTGGAAGATGTGATTGCATTCCAGATTAATAATAAATCAATTTCATCATTGAAACACACTTTTAAGATTTCAAGACACTTCAAAGATATCAAATATAGGTTTTTGTACATCCAAAATTTAAAAAAACGCATTTTATATAGATTATTTATAATTTACTAAATGATGATTTTATTTAAATCAGTGTTTGCTTTCACTAGGAGCGACTAATCGCATAGATAAATAGATCTCAATCAAAGTTTCTAACAAAACTTGTATTAAATATTTATAGTTTTAAGACACTCGGAGAAATAAGTCTTAAAATAAAATATATTTAAGTTTTCTTAAATATTTAATAAATTTTCTACAACTTTTATTTTAAAATATTCTGATAATATTAATTTCAAAAATAGTTTTCAATTTGTCTTAAAATACGAAAATATTGAGAAAATCTAATTAAAATATTACTTTTAAATCAAAAATAAGTGCCTTATTTAAAAAAATTATACGTAAATGAATTGTGATTTAATCAATTTTTAAAACTTCAGTTTTGGGTACATTTAAACATTAAATTATGTTTCTTATACTATTAATCTTCATTTATAAAATAAATATTTTAAAGCTCAAACTTATTTCTCTGATTAAAAAAAAATTATTTATAAAATCGCTTAGAAGTGCTAATGCTCTCGTTTGTGTTGTAAAATATAGCTAATTCCCAGTCGGCTTTGGCTTGAACTTCCAAAATAATGCATGAAATTAATTTGTTTTTTAACAGAAACAACAAGACACTGTTTGAATAAAAAATATCTTTTTTTCCTTAAAATGAAATACTAGAAAGTGCTGAAGTATAATGAAATTTCAATAAAATTAAATTAATTTTGTTTGGATGTTATTCACAAAAGAAATATGGATTTAATCCAGGAATAAAAAGTAAAAATGAATCAGCTAATTTTACTCTCATTAAAACTTAAATTTTAAACAAATGAAAAAAAACATAATATATTTTGTAATTCTGATTCTTGATTTATTTATACGGTTTATAGTAATAAAGAATTTGATTTAATTTTTGAAATTAACAACTATATATTTTTGTTAAAAATGGAAGTTATGTTTGTAAGAGGGAGAGCGTGCATTTTTTAAAGCTTTTTCTAAGAATATTATTAAAACTAGTTAAATATATTAAAATAATTATTTAAATAAAAAAGAAACAAATAAGATAGTTTGCCGTCGGGAAAATAAATTCCCCTTTTTTTAGAATTGAATGACATCTTGCTTTCTTTACAACTTATAACGTTATCACATCAAAATCACTTTTCTCTTGATATGAAGATTTATGTTCTTCAGTCATATTACAAGCAGGGACAAAAATTCTATTTTGTTAGCACAAAAGTATATATTTTTACTATTTGTTTTAAATGTTTAGATAATCAGCAGTTTTTGTTTCATCGCTAAATATGTACACCAAATCCTGATATTTTTATGTTGGAAACCCTATGTTGGCTAAATTAAAATTAGCACTTTGTTCCTAAGCTTTATCACATTTTTTGACCGGTGCAATTATTAAACTATTATTGAAATTTTAAATCGACAAACGCATTTAATCAGAAGTTAATTACAAAATAAAAGTCTTTAAATCATTCAGGAAGACCGCCGGAAGGAACAACAAACCATTGTAATGTCATCTGCAATAATCTGAATTGCAGAACAGTAGGAAACAGCAGGACACCTATCACACAACAAAGATTGATTTCAACGGGAGTGATTACAGCTCAGCATGAGATCAAAACAGATAGAAGGTGGATTAACACTCACCTTTTACCATTCCTTCTTCGCCTCTTTGTTGCATATACAGTTCCTAATTGGCTCATAATTTCTCAGCAATATTTTCACACAAAACTTATAACTTTGGAAGCAATTTCAAATTTATGTGTAAATGAAACCAAATATATTGATTGCTTTTGTTAGGATTATTGCCAAGACACAACTTATTAAAATGCCATGATAGTCGAAGATTCCTGTTTTCGGAAGTTACTTAATACTGTTGGAGATAATTGTTGAGAATGACCTGTTAACCCATTCGATTTTTTTTCTTTTAAATATTAAAACTGCACAATAAAACTGTAACTTTTCACTTTTTTTTTAATAAACTATTTCCAGATAAATAAAATATATTTTTTATCACTCCCGTCTAAAATTCAATAACTTTTTTTATATTAACCATAGCGGAAAATTCAGCGCTCATATTTGATCGCTTCAAGATTCGAGAAAGAACTAAAGTGGGAACCGGTGTATTATTTTCACAACCACTACTTGAGACTACCCGTTTCAGTCTCTCTTTATATGTTTCGTTTGTTTTCTCGTATATCAAACGAAGCATGAGGAAGGAGGTGTTGTACTAATACACTCACATAATAGCAACCCGACACCTTCAGGTGCAATCAAAAGGGATCAATTTCGAAATTCGAACATAAGGTTCATTTACTTTCCAGTTATTCCAATTGGAATAATGGATGTATATGTATGGTGTTTTCTTCACGTAAAGATTGAGTGGGCGTGGCCAACGGAATTAACATATGAGAAGAATTCAAGATAAACTATTACTATTTTAGTGATGTGTTTTCATGGGTCTGACATAATAAAGTGAACGCATTTTGATAACGAAAGCGATAGTCATTCTATCATGCAAAGCTTTTATTACACAAATACATATTTTCATACTTGCGCGAACTAGTCATGTCATTTTCATCAATATAGTTGATGGCACATTCAACTTTCTTCAGAACAATGGCAGGTAATTTTCTACATGAAAGATTTTCTGTGTTAAGGTTAACCTTATTGGCG